>JASVER010000162.1:1071745-1170338 GCA_030449065.1 Oceanodroma leucorhoa
GGAAACCTCCAAGACAGCATCCCTGCCCAGGAAACCTCCAAGACAGCATCCCTGCCCAGGAAACGGTCCCTTCGGGCCACAGATGACTGCAGACAGATTTTGCTGAGGCATCAGTATCTAAAGAACCAATCTTTATATAGTACAACAATAAAAACTCACATCTTAAACCAAAAGCACCATGCGTATGAAAGTGGATTCTCTAATACCTTGCCAAAGTGCAACGCGTGCGTTTAAAACACCAATTTCAACATCTGCATGTTTCACACATTTGAACTGGTGCCAGCAGCCGCACAAGGGCACCGCCAGCCAACTCCCCCAGCAAGGCCATTGCTTTGCATGGACTGCAGTGGGAGGGGGCAAGCAGGGAACGTGGACCTTGYGTCTTGTGGACGGACAGACATGAGCGCTAGAGATCGGCATGGGGCCATCGAAGCCTCAGGTGCTAAAGGGGAAGCCATGGCTCTCATGTCTGCACATCTCACCTGCAGCCCAAGGGACAAAGCCACTACTTACAGCTGCGTGGTCTGGAAAYGTCCTTGACCAAAGGGGGACCACGGCCACTGAACCACAGGAGGATACTTAGGTCACTTCGCCACCCCCATGATATAGCATGCGAGGGTGGTTAGCAGACAAGCTCTCACACCCTTAAAACCCAAAACTCATTTATGTTTTTGGTCTTGGCATACATTAGAAAAAGTGACATTGGTCTCCATCTTCAAGGCACGTAATGACCATGACTCAAAGCACCTCCAAGACTCTCTGAACTTCTCAGCAGTCACACACTTCCAGGTCAATACAAAGGTCCCACAGAAAGTAATGTTTATTTTTACCTTGCAAGTGTCAGGGATCTTCAGGAGGTTTGCCTAAGTCTTGGCATGCTCCTGAAGTATCTAAGCATCACGGGAGCACTCATCACCCTACCATGAAATACAAACCGTGCAGCATTCCCAGGCTTGTCATCACTAGTTCATTTTAACCGTAGGAATAAACCACACAATGAATATTATCTCTGCATAAGCATTGCCACTCTGAAGAATGCTAGTAATTATTACTAGTGACATAATACTATATTGCTGGAGAAAGAAAACAGCCAAACTCACCTTCCTCACCAATCAACACCCAACTGATGTCTAATCCCCTACCCATTTATGTACTAATTAGACACCCTGTGCTGATGGAAAAGTGGAGTTGAGCACTTTTTTCCCTGTTGTTACTAAATTAAAATTATAGTTTTCCAATTGGCAATAACAACTCTTGCATTTCAACCTTAATCAACAAGCGTGTGTGGTTTTGTGCATGTGTACGTAAAAGAGAGAAAGAAATCTATGACAAATAACTAAATTTTCTTCATTTATTAGTTTATGGCTACATCCTTACATTTCTGCATTTCCAGATGAATCTAAGAACCTGCAAAATTTCTGCCACATTTGCAAAAAACTAAAACTCTTCCCCTGAACTCTAGTTTTGAAGTTTTTCCAGGAACGCTTTGGTTACCAGATTTTCAGTGTGCATCTAACTTAAACGGTGAGATTTAGTTATGTTTTAATCTCTTACTGAAGAGGATTATATGTAGCATCTGACAACAGCACTAGCAATCATGGGCTGCACGCAGCAGGAGCCGGTGGGTCCTACCTGAAGCCTCGGTTACCTGCTGGCACCGATTTGACCACAGCGATGGCTGGGCAGTGCTGCCRAGCACCGGAGCAGCAGCCGCCCTGTCGCCCTCCAGCCGCCCACCCTCCCACGCCTGCCGGCAGCCAGCACCCCCCTCCCAGCCCAGGATCGGAGCCTGCGCGCTCCCTTCTGCCCCTCCAGCACAAAGTCAGGCCCACAGCACCTTGACCCATTAGTCATGTCTAGTAGCCATTGTATAAATTAACTCAGACATTCACTGGAAATGCAGTTATGATGTGAGCTGGCCTCCACTAAAGATTATTTACTCACCTTGGGTAAAAGACCAGAGTAATATTTCTGAATTTGTTTCAATTTTGCTTCAGCTACAACAGATTTATCAACACTTTTGCATTTTCTAAGACTCCAGGGTTCTTGCATTATTCAGAAGCCATCCTTTCTGTAATCATTCTTTACAATGAATAGGTAGCATACAAGACTACCTTTAATGGAGAAGAAACAATATACATACAATAGCTGATGTACCAGTAGAGCATGTGCCCCGTTAGGGCCATGGAATACTTGCAGTCACTGGAGATGCAGCCAAGTAGGCTTTACCCTATGCTCGTTATCTCTGTAATATCTGTATCAGATCAATTTAAGGCAAGAGAAGAATTAGCAGGCATAATAGAGAATCACAGTCAGAGTTAATAGCCCCAGGGGAAATCTCTTTCCAAATGGCTCCTAGTAAGAGGTGAGACTTGTGAGGTAAGGCCAAATAACCAAGACTGCCTTGGGTGAAATGATTTTAAGGAGGGACTTTGGAACACCGAGCTAGCTTCCTTATGGACTGGTTTCTACTCTCACGTTTCCTAAGGTGAGAAGGAAGTGGGGGGAAGGCTTCCCCRGGTGCTCCTCGAGGGCAGCTCTAAGAGGTCTCCGTCCTCCCCAGAAGGAGACACATCTGCCAGTGTCTCTCTCCAGTCCTGTGCGATGTGCAGTTATTTCCTTATTTCTTTTCACAAGACCTGGAAGTTAAAATTATTGCTGGGAAGCATATGTAAATAAAAGCCAGGTTTAGCTGTTAGGGCATGAAGAATTGCAGAGCCAGACTAGAACTCCTCCAGGTCCCAGCACAGGGCTTTGAGCCATTCCTCTGTCTTGGGGGAGGCATGATCTAAGAGCCACATATTTTTCAGGGCACTCTGCAACACGCCTCCCACACTCCAGCTGTTACAATACAGATGCTGTTATAGGCAGAGTTCAGCCTGATGCTGAGAGAAGCACATGAGTAAGTGTTCCATGTGCCATGTTTAACAAGAATTTAATTATGTTAGCATTTTTTACAAATTATAATTTATTCTTCAAAACACCTGTGCTATATATAATTGATGCAACTGATGAAAGGCAAACAATGTGAATAATTTTTTGCTATTCAAAAGTCTATTTCACTTTTCATTTTTCCAAGAGGATGAGAAAATTCACTTCATAGAAAAAATGGCTTGATACTGACATAGTAAAATGCAAATTGAATTCTTACAGGGACACAAAGAAAGCACTAGAAGAAAAATACATAGACCCAAACTAGCAATGAATAAAGAAGAATATACTTGGGCCACACTGATCTCTTGTAATCACTTTTGCCTTCTTCCGGACATTGCAAGAGTCATCTTCACCTGCTGAATTTGGTTTCTTGTCTGTGACAGAGGAAGTCTGAAGGAAGCAAGGAGGAGGAAATTACTCTTAGGAAGCTGAACTAGCAGGGATTTTCTGGATTATTCATTTGTTCATCGTGCCACAGTTGTTTGTCTTTTAATTCACCTTTGTATTGTGCCGGCATTAGAGTCGTGGGACTAAAAGATGGAGTCTGCCYCAAAACCCCCTGAGCCAGAAGAGTTTGCTCTGCCCGGTGCGTCTCGGGACCTGCCGACATACCATCAGGTAACGGAGAGCAGCGGCCGTTTTGCTGGGACGCRCCAGCCAGCGAGCGGACATTTGAACACAAGTGGTTTTCTGAGTTAGTCTGCAGAATAGGCAGGTCAAGGGTTTTGACACATTTGCTTGTGATCTGGAGCATCTACAGAAACGATGCTTGGGGAGGAGCAGGGGCTCGGCCAGTCACCACCCCCAGGGGACATGAGCTCACCCCTCCACATTGCCCCCCAGGAGCCACAGCCTGATGCTCATTTACACTGAGGCAACCTGCATCACCTTGACTGCAGGGAGGGGCCTTAAAGAGGACAGAAGTGACACCTGCAGACTCCCAGACAGCCCTTTGTCAAAGGCAACTGCAGTATAAATAAGAACAAAATCTTTGAGGCTGGAAGTAAAGAGCAAGAGAAGTTATTTTACCCAAAACAGTGAAACTCCTCTTAAATTCAGTCCTTTCTCAGGTCTGTAAATTACAATAATTGGAGGGAAAAAAGGTCAAAGCTATTAGATAAATTATTTCAGTGAGTAACAGCTTCTGACTTCTCGCAGCCTGATAAAAAGAAGAAAAAACCAGGGGCCTATTTTTACATTGCCCTCCATAGGTGTAATTCCTGTGCATGTTCTCCATTAACATTTCACATCACTACAACTCTCAGCTTACCTCCCTCAATGAAAAGGAGCTATTTTTGCTTTGGCAGAGAAGAGTCAGAGCTGTTGTCCAGCAATCAGTCCGAAACATTCTGTGCCCTGTAAAGATATACATACCAGAGGGATGCTCAATAAGGTGAAGGACAGCGACCCTTTCAAGAGGGGTCAGGAATGCCGCCAGCACTGGAAAAGCAACCCAGTATCTATCATTTTACTCTTTATTGAAAGTATTTTGCCTTCCCCTTCGTCGATACAATTAAATTTACTACGGTGAATTGGCATGCAAAATTGCCCTCTTCATATACATTGTTGTTAAATTACTCTATAATTAGCACTAACATATTGTACTTATAGCATTTACTATGCTTGGTGGTTCCATCAACATAACCTTATTGTGATCTATAGCAGTAAGGATAACAATTGAAATGGTATTACTCAGTTTTAAACAGCCACTGACAAGTTCTACCCACATTTACAAGCATCATTTCAATCATGTTTAGCCACATCCATTAACTCTATTAATATTTCCATGCAGCCTTTTTGCACTGATTTCCCTGTGTATAGGGAGAAACAGAAAAAGCCTTCCCACCCTTTTGGGCAGGACTGGGAGGCAGAGGGTCCGGGGCTGTGGTGGGGTACCTGCCTCCCACAGAGCAAAGACGAGGGGCTGTCGGGAGCCCAGGAAAACCTCTGCCAACAGTTTCATCAGCACTGGAATTCCCCCATATAACTCAGTAGGATTCAGGATCCTAAGTCCTTTAGGCCCTTCTGCAAATCCTGGTTTATTGCCCAGGGGGGATGCACTGGCCGCAGCTGCCCCGGTGGGGAACGAGCGGGACCCCGCAGAGCTCAAGGGCAAACGCCTCCCAGTTGCACGCCCGTGCGGATGGGCAACCGTGGCGGGAGCAGGGAGAGCATTGCTGGGGGCACGACAAGCAGCACCCCAAACCTCTTGGCATTTGGGAGGGGAACAGCCTGCTGCCAGGCCACCGTCCTCTGCTGTGGCCAAGGATAACTACAGCAACCTGAAAACCAAGGGCGAACACCAACTGCAGTGTTCTTTTTACTTTAAAAAAACCACACAGACTATGCCCTGTTTGCCACTTTGCAAGCTGAGTTTGACCACCAAGGATTTGAAGGGAGCTGTTATACTTGGTAAGCCTGTCAGCATTTAAAGCCCATCCCATCAAAACCCACCATAAAATAATTGTAATATTAGCATTTCCCAAGCTATTGGAAGCAGCAGCATAGAACATGCTTGTGCAGTGGTGAACAGCTGGCAAATATGAGCTTTTACGTTGTGCCTGGCCAGATTTATATGTCAGGAGGGTGGAATAAATGACAGGTTCTGATGAACGATAAAAAAAAATGGGTTAAGGTTTGCAAAAGCATTTCTCCCTGGCATTCCTGCATTTCCAATGAAGCTAAGGGTGGTGTTGAAACTTTTCAGGCAAAGACTGAAGCCTGCTTTGGCCAGAATGGAAGCTAGGAGAGATGCCTTAGAGGTCACTGGGAGGATCACGCTGTGCAACAAACAGCTTGGACCAGAGCACAGGCCAGAGATGCAGAGCTCCAAGTATTGCCAGCAACTACCACAGCAAAGAGGGATTTATCCACTAGGGTCAAGCTTCTAAATAAATTATTTTATGGCCTACATTGTCTAAAATGAGGTACAAATTCAGATCCCTTGGTTTTTGGGTGCCTGGCTAGAGACACTGTACCAGGGATTGCTTGGTACTGCTCCACCTCTCAGTTCCCAAAGTCATCAGAAGTTAGGTACTCCCTGGGACCCAACGAAACAGAGAAGTAATTCCTCTGTTGGAATTATATCCAGTCACATGGACCTACTCCCTGTGCACCATCTTAGAGCCAGGGCCAAGATTTAGCCCTTGGTTACAAGCTGGGTGCAGGACCCACCATAAATAGGTAGCTTAACATTAAAATTACTTCTAGAAATAAAGTCTTCATTTTTCGTGTGGAAAAGGAAATCCATTTGAATACTAATAGCATTTGTCTTTCCCTTACAAGCAGTGTTGCAGTGTTGCAGTCTGGTACAGAAGAGCAGGGTGAGGAGGAGGGGTAGAAGTGACCTCAATTCTGACAGTCACATAATTTTGCAATTCAAAAGTTATTGGAACATTTCAGAGCATAATGCCCAACAATTTGCATTCCAGATACCTTCCATACAAACTGAAGGATTGCTAAAGGTTGCGTATCTCAGCTTTAATGCTTGTGCCCTTTTCTCAAATTAGTGATACAGTCAAGCTCTGATGAGATCATATCTTTGACACAGAGCAAAATTATAGTAACATTCATGTGTGATYTTATCCAGTACAACTCCTATTTTCATGGGATTAGAAGAGGAAAGAAAGTCCCATTAAACTATATTAAAGAAGGTGATATTCACCCTGCAGCTATAGGAATATATTTGAGCACTACATATCACATCCTGTGAAAAGAAAGTAGAAAATGAAAATTCAAAAGCAGCAACAAGGATCTAAGCAATCGTGTAATACAATCCCAGCTACAATTTAGTGCTGATTATAATTCTAGGTTTCTMGATGTAAGTGAAGGAAACCAGATGAAGTTTGGGGGACTCTTTCCATGTGTGTAATTTAAAAGGGTGCTTATAGCAGCAGAAGATCCGGCCTTATTTATGAGGCAGGGTTTGAACAGCGTATTTTGCCTATAATTTGGCAATGTCCAGAACACATTCAAATATCCTCCCACTTCCTTAAGGGGAAGGATGATTAACGACAAGAGAGAGGCACGCTCTGCACTGATGGTAAGTCTCTCTTCAGGGAGGATGGAGCGGCCCAGGGCTCCTGCACCTCGGCACCCCGGAGCAGCGGGCCGGGCAAGCCCCCAGGCAGCGGCCCCCCAGCTCTCCCGGGGGGCTCCTGCGTCCCCAGCGCAGGGCACGGCTGAAGGAGCGCCTGCCAGCAGGCAAGCGGCAGCTCGGGGCCGGCCAGGGGCACGTACCCCAGCTGGACAAAAACGGGACGAGCCCAAAGCACACCTCCTTGCCCACCATGGGCTGGGAGAGGAGGCACTGACCACGTGCAGGCCCCAGGACGGCCACGGTGCCGTCAGCAGAGGACTGTGGTCACAAGCGTGTCGCGAGGGATGCCCCCAGCAGCCCTGTGCCCACCTGCCAATAACAGGGCACACAGATACCGAGAGAGACTCTCACACTCATTCCCAAGGTACCTGCTCACTTTAACAGCGCTGTAAAAGTGAAGACAGCGYGAGAGAGACGGTGCTGTGGCCAGGATTCATCTCTGCATCAGCACTGTATTTCAGAGTCGGACAGCCGTGAGGAGGGCAAAAAGCACCAAGACAAAAGAGTGGGAGTTTCTCAAGGATTTCAGATTGGAATGAAGGACTAGGGTACGCATTTTCCTGAACATCTCTGCTAACAGGGAATATCAGGCCCTTCTTAGGAGCTTAAAAAATAAAACCAAGTTGGGCCCTGCTATAACCCCATTCTTCACTCTTGAAATCTAGTCCCGGTCTCATGAGAGCTCCGCGGTGCAGTAGCACAACAACTCGGGGGTGTGTTACCCTCGGGGGACCGCAGGCTGCTACCAGAGTGCTCCGGTCAGCGTGATAACCCGTGGGTACTTACCCATCCCAGCCGTGGAGCCAAAACCAAATGGGAGTCGTTCAGCCGCTGCCTTCCCTGGGCTCATGCAGCTTCTGCACATGAAGCTCTGCAGGTTTTGTAGCCTTGGTCAGGCCTTCAGCCCCTACTCGTTAAGCCCAAGACCACCTGTTTAAATGCTACTGGAAGCCAGTACTTATCTGCAGCATCGCCTTGCACTTCAGCGAGGCTTTTCCCAACTCCCACAGCCGCAGTAGGCACAGCACCCCACAGCCCTCCCAGGGGCTACTGCCACGTGCAGGGCTTAGGGAAGCTGCTCTGCTGCCTAACGAGGCCATGGATGTAGGGCTCAGAGTGACTGAGGAGGAATAAAAGTACACAAGGGTCATGTCACAGCGGAAGTGTGGTGTGTTAGTTAGAGGCACGTAAGTGCAATAAAACAGGCTGGGCCATTCTGAGTTTCARACATTCTGAATTAGTATATGGGAAGACATACACATGATCTATGCCCTTCAAGCACAGTCTTGACAGAGATCTAGATACCCCATTCCATTAATTTGGTTGCTTTCCTGAGGGATTCCTCAGGACTCACGCATTCCTCCCAGCACACCTTCTGGCTGAGCAACAGAGGTCCCAAAAGCTTCTACAACTCCATGCAACTGGTAAGAGACTGGGAAACCACCTACAGCCTAGTCAGAAGCCATAGCATAATACAACCAGCACTTACTACTGTTTATCTGGACCTACCAGGTCAGCGCCCACTCACACAAAGTATGTCCTTGCCAGCAGCTTTGACTCCTGTTTCAGACACTAAAAATCCATGGTAAATAAAAATCAGGATGATTCCCCAGCCAGAAGACCTTCAAGAGTACATGACTGTAATCACTGATAGCATAAAACCAGAGGTGACCTACCAAGCTGATCCTAGCCTTGAAAGAGAAGATGCCAGGCCAGACCCCACTCCAGCTCTCAAGCTTTTCACAGCTCTGCAAATCAGCAGAAGTTGGCTCCTGCTGGTTTTTATAACGGCCAGGTGCTGATCATTGATCTCTAATAGGCCTGAGATCCCTCTTTAAATGGCCATGCAGCTAAAAAAAGAGTTGTTTTTAACCCCAGTTTCTGTAAAATAGGGCTAGAWTTTTTTTTACCTACTTCTATGCCTGTTTTGAAGATTTGTCAAAAAATGTCTACACRTAGTTTTGAGAAACTCAAATGAAAGACAAGCAAATGTGAGCTTCTTATAAAGTGGCCCAGGATGCAGCTAGGCCTGATCAGCAAGCCTAAAGCCTATTGAAAGTCTTGGAGTGCCTGCAGACAGCAGGAAAGCTAAGAAAAAAATTCTCATTTGATACTGTGCAGCAAATCCAGAGCACAAGTGCTTGGCGTAAATGCTGTAGGTTCTTCCTGAGAAAGTTTCTCTGTCGTAAACTGAACCGCTTTGGTGACTTCCCCCAACACAAAAACCTAGCTCCAGAAAACTTTTCTGTGTCCAAAGGAGAAGGAGATGGAGAAGCACTCTGTAATGGGGACCGGCCTGAGTGACCAGGGCGAGGCCAGCATTTCAAATTCAGCGTTCAGCAAGCGGTGCGGTGCCACCGAAACCAAGGGAGCTCTGCCAGCTCACGCCAGCTGAGATCTGGCTGCTGCTGTCTGCTGAGGAGGTGGATGAGCAACCCCTGCAGAGCAGCTGAGGTTTAGCCATCCGATGGGAACTCAGCACCTGCTCCCCAGGCTCCTCTGGAAATCCCCAGCCATGGTGAGTGCTGGAGAGAGAAAACGTTTGAGTGATGGAAAGCTTTCCTCAACACCTCCCAGTGAAACCGGCTTGCCATTCAAAATTTTTGCAGTCAGAAAGCATGTAATTTCCCACGTCTTGTGCATAAAACTGGGAGGCAGGCTTTCCCAGTCCCCTGCATCTTTGCTATTAGCCTGCTGTTTTCACACAGCCCCTCTACACACCAAATGATTCAGGCTGTGCATTCCCCATGCACAGACCTTAACTGCCACACAGTAATTGCAGGGTTGGGAATGAAAACGTTAGTCAGCTCACCATGACTGATACCTCTCGACGAATGGAGAAAATGCAAGCCAAGCACCCTGAACTTGCACATGCAGACATGCAGATGGTTTTGATAAGCAAGGTGATCTTGTCTTTGAAGAGCCTCAATGTTGGCTAAGGTTAGCTGATGGCCAGGGGTACTCAGAAGAATTCTGGTGGCTTGGGCAGAGTCCATGATCAGCTTTGCTGAAAAAATATACTCTGACATCTGCATACGAATAGCTGCGAAGGGAAAAAACAAGCAAATGTGAAATGTAATTTGAACATACACACATAAAAGGAAAGCCAGCAGTTATGTTGCCTTATTTCAAACCCCTTCCAAAAATTGTGGGTGAGAAGTTCACGTTCTTCTTACACGAGCCTGTGAAAAAGAGAAGAGAAAACGAAGAAGAGCAGAGAAGAGCAGAGCAGAGCAGAGCAGAGCAGAAGAGAAGAGACGAGACGAGACGAGACGAGACGAGACGAGACGAGACGAGAAAGAAAACGAAGGGTTACAAAGAAAGGCAGAAAAATTTTAGAGAGGAAAAAGTCATCACAATATCCAAGGTTTTCAAAACTCCGACTGAGCATGGATTAACCTTATTGTGTATGGCCAGCACAAGGTGGGGCTTGCTTTTCTTACTCCTTCATAAACCTGAAGTGACTCATTTTGAGTGCCAAAATTAACTACCACTTCTGAAAAATCAAGGTAGTGTACACAGACACACACATGGCGTGGGCATACAAGACTTGATCAAAACTTCTGGAAAACTTGGGGCAAAAAAACAACCCCATGCATTTTAGGGAGGGAAAGAGAAGGAACCCTGTGAGGCTTCCCCATCTGTCAACACGCTCTATTTGAACACTGACAGGAGAAACAGCATCCTCTGTCCTTCCATCCACCCATCCAGAGTCTGAATATGTCAACGTATCAGGCTCTGCAAGCCTGGAGAATAGAACCTATTATTTTATTTTAAATAGGCTTTTGCCTTGGAAAATTTTGCTATTTCCTCACATTTTTTGGCTTCAGTGTGCTGGTGCCTTTCCTTGTTAATAATCTGCACAAAATACCTGTGTAATCATAGTCTATGTTGTGCTTTCCATCTCTCTTGGGTGTATTCATTAGAGAAAAAACAAGATCATAATGAAAATGCTGCAAATCGAAGTTGTCAGTGAGATATCAAGATATCAGTGATACATTTACAGACCTTATTCCAGGTATTCAAGTACATGCTCAATATCATGCATACTCCTTTAATATCAATTAAATATTGTCTCAGGCAGATTGGCAAAAAGAGAACTGAATTAAAGTTAGTTAAGAGAACAGATGATGTTATTTGTCCAAGAGGATCTTAGCGGGAACTTGGCTTCCTGAGAAATTTGTCCTTCCTTACACACGTGCATCGTATTTCCTTCCCACTTACGCTACGTGCTCAATCCTAAAGCTGATTTCACTGGTACTGCTCATGCGCCGAGAGCTGCACATATGGTTTAGTAACGCACAGAAGGGAAAGCTAATTTACAAGCAGAAATATTCCTGCATGATTAAGGACCCTCTTCAATTGGAAAAAATCCTACGTTCAGACACGTGAGCACTCTGAAGCATCAGTTTTGATGTGGTGGCTGGGAGGGAGGCTGGCAAAAAATGGAGAGAACCCAAACCCTCGCTGAATACGACTATAAATATATGGTTGTGTACGACTGCACTTAGCCAGCCTAAAGAAGCCTCTTTTAGCCGGTGCCCATAACGTGCCAGACCATCCTCGTCCTCACTAAACCCGAGCTCCGTAACACCCGCTATGCCACAGGACCCAGAGCCCCAGGGACGGCGCTAACGACGCCCCGAGGAACGAGGCAGCTCGTGGCTGCTGCCTCCCCGTCCGCGCAGCTGAGAGGCCGAGAAGGGCAGGGGATGGCCAGGAAAATATTAAAGCATGTATGACCCACTGGGGGTTAGGAAATAAAGGTTAGGGTTTGATTTATACCATTAATAAAGAGTAGTTTCCAGAATTCCACAGCGCCAGGTGGGTTTAGAAAGGTAGGCCTTCAGCTGCGATAAGTTTGCAGGTGGTGGAAAAAAAAACAAACTCATAACTCAAACAAACCTAAATATTAAATTACAGCTCCACTTAATGCTACCTAAGAAAAATGGATGGATGCTGGGGAAGGAGTTTTCCACAGCGTGCACGTCCCGCTGGCAAAGCCGGGCTGGCCTGACGCTGCAGGAGGGGTGTGCGACCCTCCCCACTCTTTGGATCCCGGACTTTGAGGGCTCCAGTTTTTGCGGGGTGGTGAATGGAGATGAACTCGCCCACTCGCCTGTCCTCACGGAACGCCCCACCGCGGCGAGCAGGGCTCTGGGGGCCCACCGGCGTCTCGTCTCGCAGGGCAGCCGGTGCGGCACCGACCACCTCGGGATTCGGAGCAGCTGAAGACGTCGTGTGAGGTGCCGGGTTAAAGCCTCCTCCTCTGCAGCAGCGCGAATGCGGGGCCCCGGGAGCGGGCAATTGCATCCCATACGCCTCTGCTGCTCTCCTTCCATCCCTTTTTTCCCCAAATACTGGATTCCATTAGATATACGTCTTGATGAGGCCCCTGATTCTGCAGACTCTGTAAGACCCAGGTGGCCAAGAAGGCCAACGGCATCCTGGCCTGTATCAGGAATAGTGTGACCAGCAGGAGCAGGGAGGTGATTGTGCCCCTGTACTCGGCACTGGTGAGGCCGCACCTCAAATACTGTGTTCAGTGTTGGGCCCCTTGCTACAAGGAGGACATTGAGGTGCTGGAGCGTGTCCAGAGAAGGGCGACGAGGCTGGTGAAGGGTCTGGAGCACAGGTCTGATGGGGAGCGGCTGAGGGAGCTGGGGGTGTTTAGCCTGGAGAAGAGGAGGCTGAGGAGAGACCTTATCGCTCTCTACAACTACCTGAAAGGAGGCTGTAGCGAGGTGGGTGTTGGTCTCTTCTCCCAAGTAAATAGCGATAGGACGAGAGGAAATGGCCTCAGGTTGCACCAGGGGAGGTTTAGATTGGACATTAGGAAAAAATTCTTCACCGAAAGGGTTGTCAAGCACTGGAACAGGCTGCCCAGGGAAGTGGTGGAGTCATCATCACTGGAGACATTCAAAAAACGTGTAGACGTGGCAGTTTGGGACATGGTTTAGTGGGCGTGGTGGTGTTGGATTGACGGTTGGACTTGATGATCGCAGAGGTCTTTTCCAACCTTAATGATTCYATGATTCTGTGATTCTATGATCAGGCACACAAACCAYCCTGGTGGCCGAAGTTAAAGCCGAGCTCATCTTGCTGGGAATGGGAACAGGTTTACTCATAGGGTGCCGGCGAGGGGAGGACCGGGCCCTTGTCACAGGAAGTTAAATGGGCTCGATAAAAGTGGAGCCGTTAGCCCATATATTTGCTGTGTTCACCATCAGCCCTCATTGATCCCTGGCTGCTTGCAGAGTTGGAGTTTTACATATTCAATTATCAGGGGAGATCATTTAAACAAAAGCTGGAAATAGAGTAAGGACAAGAAAATTGCTGATGTATCAAACCAGGGTGGATCTGAAAGCCACTCACCATATATATTCCCAGATGTTTACTATGCATTTGTAGAGATAGCACTTAAATATGAAAAGTTGCACTCCATTTAGAAAACAGTCACCAAAACCTTCTAAGTTTCATAACCTGTCTTGCTGAGAAAAGGATATATACATCTTCAGTCTGGAAGAAGACAGACCAGGTGAGAGCCATACCTAGACATTGAGAGCAATAATTTTCCTTCATTACTTACTATCGCAAATATGTACCCTTTCTTGGAGGGAGGGCAGAATAATTTAAGCCTTATTCTTTCACTGCTGGCCTATATTATCAGGAATTACCATGCCCAGTATTAAGGACTGAAGATTCCTTTCCAAACTATACCCAGTAGGCAAAATGTTTTACACGTGTACATTTAAAAATGGGAAGAAAGGAAGACAGAAAATATCAAGTATGCATTGCAGTAAGAAGTAACTTACAAGAAGGAAGTAACTTACAAGAAGTAAGTAACTAACTTACTTGTAAGAAGCAAGGAGAACCACAAACAGACTCTTTTTTCCTCTGGACAGCCAGCCCTGAAGCAATAAAGAGGAGAAACACTTCCATTAATTTCTGCTTGGAGAGATCAATACCACGACACCAACCAAACCACATCCTTTTCTCTCCTGATCCACTGCAGGGCTGGGCAAAACTCCCCTCACTGGAAACAAAGCTGCACCATGCTCCAGCCCCCTTCTGTTGTTGCTGCCCTTTTCCAGAGGAGAGAGATCGCTGCTGTCGGGAGGACGTGGCAGCTGTCCCTGTCGCGACAATGTCCTGTCGCAGAAGCGCCGTGCGTGCAGTGCTGCTGCCCTTCCCGCAGGCTGCTCTTCTCTCTCTCTCATTTACATTTGCTTCGCTTCATTCTCAGCTCACCACTTAAGAGCTTTGCTCTTTCTGAGACAGTGCAGGAATATAAAATAAATAAAAAGGCCATTAAATTAACGTCTAAGTAAGGAACAGTTACACTCCCCTTCTGCAACCCTGCTGGCACAATGGGAGGGACACGTAGGAGCCTTTCCCATACCTCCCCAGGAGAAGGAAGCACATATTCTGCTGGTGTGGAAAGAAACGGAGGGGTGCATTTCTATAATAGGAGTCACTTTGGCCCTGGTCATGCAAAAGATCGCTGTTCTTTTCGTCAGAACACAAGAAAAATCTTCCCTTTTTGAACTCATCGCCTACAAATTGCAATTTTGCTCATTCCACATAGAAAATTATATTTGTGTGCTGACCATGGCTCGCAGTCATTTGACATATTACAGCTGGTCATGGAAGCCTTCCACAGCCGAGGCAGAGACACTTGCACATGTCCAGCTCTTTGTCTTGCTTAGTACATTAATTGAAACTGATGTGGTGGAAGTTGCAGGAGGAGAATTCATCACACTCTGTGTGAAGGCTGCTGCTCAAATGGGAACTGATCTGCTTTCAAAATGTCTTGCTTTAATGTGTCTAGTGATATTTTGTTAAAGAAAGAGACACCTAGTATTTAATGCTCTTCATCTTTCAAAAGTGAGCAAATACTGGTAATTAAATTAATTATGATAATCATGCAGGTGTCTCATGTGTGCTCTAAGTTGGGTTTTGATTTCCAAGACATTGCCTCCTAAAAGGAAATAGTTTATTCCTTTGTTCTGCACTGCTTTTGATTGGAAGTACAGTGAATAATTAATTACGGCACTATTACAGACTTGTAAATTACTACAAGAAAATGTCAGGTTCTCTCTATGGCCCCCTCCCCTGCGGACGGGGCTGTTCCTCCTGAAAGCATGGGACAGGCTTTGGTGAGCCCCCAAGGCAGGTGGCTCTCTGCTATTTTGAGAGATGAAAGGAGTAGGAATGGTTTCATCAGGAAAGTGATCTTAAATCATGAGAGAAATGCCAAGCAGTTCTCAGTGCACCTTTACCTTGGGGGTGGGAACTGGTGGGAACTGCAATTTCCATTTCAAAAGCATGTCCACCATTTTAAAGCAGGTTCTTCCAATTAAGAACAAAACATTACACTTTTCTTTGAATGTAAATTAGACAAATTCAGGCCATTCTTAATAGCTAAGTCTTACCGAGCAGTGGAAACCACATGTCCATCTTCTATTAAAGTATCCCATGTACATCTGTGAAAGGAAAGGCATAAAACCTCTCTCCAGTCACCTCTCTCAGTGCAGGCACTTTGTGGATTTCTGCAAACAGGACACTGCCTGTTGGTTTTTCTTCCATGACAATTTTGGCTAAACCAGGACGGCTGCTTGAGGTCCCAACCAGGCAGAGTTGGATAAACTGCAAGAGTGGATAAAATACAAAGGAACACAAACCAGGATTATATGCAGGTATTCCTAGAAATAAAAGCAGAAAAGTCAGCACTGAACCTGTTTCCCTCTGGAAGCATGATAGAGGATGCTTTCCAAAGCCCTTTGGAAGGGGTTGTTAGAGCAAGATAACTGGAAATAGATAAAATGCTAATCCACTACCTTCGGGAAGACCAGGCAGGCTAAATGCAGGTGTTAGAGGGGGTCTCTCGCTTCAGCTGCTCATTTCTTAGCCCTGGCAAGCTCTTGCCTGGTTTTCCCAGCTCCCCTGCCCCAGGAGCAGCGCACTCTGAGTCCCAGCGCGTCCTGGCTGCCAGGAAGAGGAGAGGCATTGGAAAGCAGGTTTGCAACACTGGAAGAGCTCCCAAAGAGTTTCTGCCTCCTTCTCCTAAAAATGTTGCASCTCAAAGTTGCACCAATAGCTCAGGGAAGTGGGAAAATGGACCTTCAAATAAAATGGCCCAGATCTGACACAATTACTGAGCAGTGAAGGAAAATAAATGGCCTTTAATTGATGCTGGAATTGCGCAGTGTCTTACATTGCTCAGTTTTAATTTCTGAATTAAGAAGTCTCTCTTCTTAATAGTCATTCACAGCGACTAACTGTTGCCTTCTGCTAGTCACATAAGGTGCCCAATAGGCAAATTATCACTTCTTTATTCTTCAGAATAGCTGGACTCTTTCAAAGAAAGACCTCAGTTCAGGGGAAGCTCATGAAGAAGTTTAACAGTACATTAAATGATGCTGAATTACACAGGAATTTGCATGGATTTGCATTTTACATTTATATTAATGCCAGATTAGTTCATTATGATTCATCTAACAATAATGAATGCTAAAGGAATAAGTAATGATCGTGATATTACAACTGTGCTATAATCCTGTCTCGGCAATTTCAGTCTCTCTGCTATTTTCTACAAAAGCAGAGAACTGGTTACTATCACTGGCAATGTGACATTGTTCTCCTGTTACCATCCTGACACAGGTCTAATTTTTTTGAGACCTTCATGGGTTTTCTGTGAGCATATGGCTTAAAGGCTTTGCCAATTAGCATCTTTTCAGGATTCAAAATAGCTGAAACATCACTCGTGGTCCTTTTTCATTTGTTGATTTTGCTGTCTTTCCCCTTTCTCCCATGGGATTGCTAGCAGCTCGCACAAGCTCAGCCAGCACACGAACATGTTCCTCTTGTCCCATCTGAGGTTTTAGATGTGTCATAAGTGTCAACACAACCGATGCAGATAGACTAGGGGAATAGGGAGAGAAAAGAAGAAGGGCTTGTCTCTGTTGACCACAGGCCTGCCCTGTCTCCTGCCATTCCTCACGGCTTCTCCCTGGATATACAGCCTGGAGCGAGCCGCTGGCTGCTGCTAACACCCACTGGCAGCGTCCGCGGCTCCTGAACACCTCCCCAACCCGGCAGCGGCCAGAGCCGGTGGCCTGCACCCAGAGTGTCCTCTTAGCACTGCTGCAGAATACGTTAAAGAGTCACTACAGTCTATAGGTTTTTAGAGCTCTTTCTTCCTACCCATGTTACAGTCTGTAGAATAGCATGGACTTGATCCATCGAGTTTACCATCAGAAGAGTGAAGGGTCTTGCTCTTTGAACCTCACGCAATGGACTTCCGTGAGGTGGAGAAATAAGTACGAAGAAGATGACCAACCACTGAGCATAAGGATAATTAAAGATAGTTCATTAGAAAGAGTGACTGAGGCATAGAGCAGACTGGAAACCGAAATGCAAATTTTTGTAAAAAATTCCAATATTTTTTTCAATAGCAAAATCCAAAAGTTGATACTATGGAGATGTAAATGATGGGTATGTATGGAATCAAACCAGACAATTTTTTTCCTGATTCACCTTAGTGAATTCCTCTGCTATTGATTGTCTCTCTGAGAATGTAAATAGGTCTTCTGACAGTACAGGTGTGACTTAACTCGCTGTCAATTTTTTATGCTAATTACTTCACTCCTGTAAATTTAAAGGATGTGGCCTAAAATTTGCCTTAGGTAAGAGCACAGTTTGAAAAAATATCTGAAAAAAATCCTGTCCTCATAATTCCTGTAACAGCGATTCTGTTTCACATCTTTTGCTACATCATTTTGCTTTCTTAATGCTGCTTTAAACCCCTTTGGCAGGAACAGCTAATAACAGCTTGGGAAAATTAATATGTATGTTAGAGGGAAACATTCTATTGTTTCCATGGATACCGGTGCAAAATCCCTTCTGTGATACGTCTTCCTGCAAAATGTTTAATCAGCAGCAAAAAAGCCAAATACCTGTAAAGCGGAGAATGAGCTTACAAAATCCTATTAGATGGCTCAGGCCATTTCTCTGGCTCCTGCAATGATGCGCACCTGGCGTGTGACAGCCGCGCTGCCCTTGGTTTATTGGGGTTTCTTCTTTCGTAGCATCCAAGGCTGCCTTGTCTTAGAATGAACTGGGGGAGATTAGATTATTTTCCTTGCTGCTGGCCCTTTGGGGATGCTTATGGTTGAGTGGGCTCCCAAGCTGACATTGCCCTGGGTTCCATCACGCTGCGTCGGCGTCTCTCTGCTGGTGGAGGCTGGGGAGAGGAGAAGCCTCGTGCGGTTTTTCCCCTGGGTCAGTACCCAAGAGGAGGGGCTGTAGCGTCTGTCTTCTTCCGCGAGACCTTTAACAGTCCAAGTCCAAAGCTCTGACTTTCCCATGGAAGACTTTATAAAAATTTCTACTGGAAAAAAGGAAATTTTAAATAGATTTAATCTTCTGTTGAAGAGCATTCACCTCTTCCCCAGTTACTTCAGAAATCTTGCACTGCTGTCATTTCACTGAGAACCCACCTTAAGCTTCAGTTATTAGTGATTTAACGAGGAGTCTTTTAATTATAGCAGCTGTTGTTTTAATTACCAAAGGATTTATAACTAGACCCCCTGCACAATCCTGCTGCTAAACCAGAGGCACAGAAACCCTCCTGACAYGGGTTGAGCTCATGGGCAGTCTGTCCGTCTGCCGCCCCGGCAAGCAGCCCCCCTTTGCCTCAGTCTTTCGGGAAAAGGAAGTGGAATGAGTGGAAGCAGCTAGGATCGCAGATGCAACTGATCACCACCTCATGAACGCAGAAATATTCCTCATGCTAACAAATATTAGGTGTATTGGCTTGTTGGTAACAATAAATAACTATGCAAACTTGTCATGTGCCTATTTCATAGCTCTTATTACTGTTTTAAGGGAATTTATCTCAAAACTCTCTTTCAAGCAATCARCTCAGGAAGTTGTTTTGAAAGGTTCTAGCAATATCAGGAAAGGATGTTCTTCTCACACATTTTAATTAGAATGGGGAAAAAAGGGACAGTTTTAGACAGATCTGTATGCTTTTACACCAAACCTTGCTGTGCACAGTCAGTACCATACAGTCAAGACAGTCTCTTTAATTTTGGGCTCCTTTCTGAGTTCCTCAGGAAATTTAGACATTTAAACATCCACTTGCTGGAATGAAAATTTAACATTTTGGAAATTCTCTCCAGAGTTAGAAATGCTGAAAAGCTGCATGTCAGAAATGTTAAAGSTAGAACCTTTCAAGAGGCACTGAAGCTGTGATTTCAGAGAAGCTTTAATTTCAGTTAAAAAAATAAACTATCAGAAAGCAAAGAAGATTTAAAATGGCAGCCAGTTGTATTTGCCAGGGACAGTCAGCCCAAGGTAGAAGGTCCCCGTTCGGTGGGGCAGGAGTAGCAGAGCAGAAACACTCGTCGCTCTTGATGAATTAAAAGATACTTGAAGAGGAGAGAGAAGGATTTGTTATCCTGTAATTTCAATTAGACGCTATGCCGCCCTTCTTCTTTCACAGACCCTGGTGCTATGCGCTGCTAACACAGCTGCCTTTTCTTTCCAGATGGGCCTCGCACTCAGGGGCGATGGGAGATCATTTCTTGCATAGAGCAAGTACAAGGCAATGCATCAGCCAGCCCTGCCCAGTGGACAGGGCACCGGTCCAGCCGGCAGGAGACCCGGCGCCTGTCACCAGCTTTGCAGGGTCTGATCTGTGCTGTCCCTTCGCTTTCCTGCACAGATCTCCCTTCTGCCGCACCTCCCCATATTTGCAAAATACTCCGAGATTGGTGGAAAGGAGTTTTAAGAGATAAGTGTTCTCCAAGAGAAGAACTGCCTATTCAGTTACAGTTATCTCAATTAAATTATGTCCTGGAGTGAATGCTCACTTATTCTGACAGTGGTAAATTTCAGAATTAATTGGATTTCCTTTTGCTGGGCAGGATTTCCTCTTGGGCTGGCGGGTATCCTGAACTGGATGCTCTCTTCTCCCGGCTGTTATTTCCCTTCTCCTTTTGCACCACTAATGCGAGCACAGAGTGCCCAAAGAAGGGGCGAGTCTCCTGACTGCCAGCCACCCGCGGCGGGCGAGCCGGGGGCAGCGGGGGCTGCCCTGAGCAGTGCTGCTGGCCCCAGCCCTGGCCCCCAGAGCCCCAGCGCCCGCAGGCAGCGTCCGCTCCCCTTTCACACGTGGCAGTTTTGAAAGCCCCACTGCACGGGCTCAGACCTCTCCGTGTGCATCCCTTGGTTGTGTATCAGCACAGCATCCATTGGCTGTTTTAGCTGAACATGCACAGCGAGTAGCACTTGGCAGGTTATTGACTTGCAGTGATGATACACTTTATTAAAAATCAGGGGGGACAGAAGCTCTTAGCTCCATATTAGAGTGCAGACTTGTTAAGAAAATTTAGTGATATGAAAACTATTACAGTATCCAGCAGAAACAGTCCTTCTGAGACATTCAGAATAGCAAAAGGTTAAATTAAAACTTCCCTGCTGCAGCATAATCAGGAGAGGGCCAGGCACAGCCTCCATGTTATCATGCTGTGCACGCTTAAATTAGAACAGCGAAGCAGATTTTATATATATATAGCATGAAGGTATTATAATACATAGACCTGCTTCCCCTCTCCAAATGGCCTTCTTTTCCACTTCTGACTGAGTCTGAAACTGTTAGAGCTTGATTCACAGCTTACTGAAGAAAACGTGTCTTTCATATCAGAAAATGGGCTTCAGACGGCCCTGCAGCGCTCTGAATGAGCTGGCAAAACACTGGTTAATGCCTAGTGATCAGGAGAAAAGTAAAAGCCCTCACAGACRTGTCTGTTTAGTTACAGACCACAGGGACCATTCACAGCATGAATATGACACCATCAACCAATACAATGAGCAAAGTCTTTGAGAACTGGACAAGGGCCAACTTTGACCCCCCTCTGCTGGACACCTTCTCTGCCTGATAACCGTAAGCACAGCTCGGTGCGACGGACAGCACCCAGAGCAACAGGTGACCCAGGGAGACGAGCAGGGCTGTACGGCTGCAGTGTGTCCGAAGCAAAGACCAGAGTGAGCCTCCTCCAGGGCTAATCACGCCTTCCCTCCTCCACCGCAGAGCCACTGGCCTCCACAGCCCATGGGTGTGGATCAGGGTCAGGGTCAGYGTCCGCACTGAACGTGCATCGCGTGCACTCACAGATTTCATGGACTCAACACACGACCTGGATCCAGAAAATAGTTATATACTAATCATACAGAGCATTTTCTACATGCTATTCTATACCGGCATCGAGCCGGCTGGGCGAACCCAGCACCACAAGCAAGCGCAGCTGAGCCTTGATGGTGGGTAGTGACGGGGACAACTTTCTCATAGTCTGCAGGGCACAAACTCATCTGAGACTTCAGCCCGCAGCACAGCTCAGTCTGAAGATTTGTCTAACCCCAGCGTGGGAGCTGAACAGTGTCAATAAACAATTAACATGCTCCCAACCAAGTAATTAAATCAATGGCAAGTGGGGAATTCCAGCAGACAATGTATTAACTACAAAAATTGCTGTACGTAACTACTGCAAGGAAGAAGCACCAACTAAGAAAAAGCTGGGGCTGTTTGCTTCAACACTTGCCTCTGCAGTGGAGCAGGATCCTTCAGTGGGAGTTACGGAGCGTTTGATTCAAAGTGAAGACAACACTTACTATTACAAAAATCTATTGACGAGAGAAGAATGATTTTCAAGAGCAGTACCATCATCTGTGTTTGAGGGAGCTCACACACTGTTTGGCTACTTCAGGAAGAGGATAAGGTGCTAGTGGAAAGGACCGAGCAGTAGGTGCTTTACTTACAGGACGATTAGCTTCTGAGCTGTAGGGCAGCAACATGGGTAAAGGCCATATTAATCTTGGGAATATTTCATTAAGGGTTAGTATGTTTTAATGGGAGGAAAATGGGATTCAGCACAATGGAGTCTGTCTGGGCTGGCACTTCTGGTCTTTCCTCCACACTTCTGTCAAATGAGGGGCTGAGATGAAACTCTCCCATCATTTTCTGTCCTCAGCGGAGAGCAGGAGCTCACAGCCCTGCGGCTCAGCGGCCAGTCTGACCGCAGGACRCGCAGCACCGCAAAGCCGCCAAACCCCAGCACAAACACACGGGGCAAAGCGGGTCCTCCTCGAGCTGGATCAGCGCCCTGACACTTCCTATGTGCCTCTCGTGCTTAATTACGAGTCACGTTGCACATCCTGCTTGAACTGCTGGGAAGAGCTGCTTAGCTTGGAAAATTCAGAATCCATCCGCCCATTATGCAAGATAAAATAACTCTCACTTCAACAGGAGCTGACATGGAACCTAGAGAAAGAGCAGATCTGTGAAATGGGGGCTGTTTTATCCATGCTTTGCTAGCTGTTATATCAGCTCCTCTCAGGAGATGAGAAGGAATATTAGCCAGGAAATTACTTTCCAGTTAGTTTAAGCTGTGTTTTGCAACGCTGATTGAGGTAGAAGGTGACAGAAACAATTGCTAAATATCAATAATATTATGTACACAATTAAAATGCAGCCAAGAGTCTTTTAATACAAAACAAAATGAGGTTGTGAGCCCGTGCAGGGATTCAGTGATGTTGCTAGGTTAAATCTTCAATGGGAATATTTGAAAATGTAATTTTTGCCTCCTCCTCCAAATCTCTTTTAATATTCACAATTGGCTTCTCTGTGAGAGATTTCCAGCTCTAAAAAGTTGCTTGAACCGAGTAGCTAAGGATTATCTCTAATAAAGCACTGTTATTCAGGACAAATCTCTATAGACATGTTTGCTAAATAACTCTGATATTTTACAGAATAAATTACATTAATTACAACCATAACAGCAAAATAGGTGGTGAAAGGTTTCAGTCATGGCTGTCATAAAGGGGAAAAAAAAAAAAAAATCAACATGGAACCTTCTTTTGGAGTAAACACTCGAAGTCCCAGACAGGCTTTTTTCATTTCAGAGTTCGTGAAAGAACAGACCAGCAAGTGAAGCGGAGCAGGGAAGAAGGAGGGTGGGAGGGAGCACGAGGCAGGGAGGCGGCCAAGCCCCCCGCGGGGCCGGGCGCTGCCGCTGCCGCGCAGCCGGGCGCGGGACGGGCGCGGGACGGGCGGGGGACGGGCGGGGGACGGGCGGGGGCCGCCACGCAGCCGCAGCCACGTGCCGCGGGCAGGGGCGACGAGCGGCGTTTGCGGACAGCCCTGCGCGGCCGCGGCCAAGCGCTCTCCTCGCTCCTCGGTCCCACCGTCGCCCTGTGCCTTACGGTGCCGCTTTCGGCAGAGAGGTCCTGGCTGCCCCAAGGCTCCGCCGAGGGAGCAGGGGAACTTCTGCGGGCACAGGCAAGGCCAGGGGAGAACCCACCCTCGCCCACAAGCATCGCTGGCAACAGGATCCTTCCGTCCCCTTGCTTCAGGCTTCACCGGCACCAGCGGCCAGGAGCAAACGGCACCGAGTGTCCCTGGTGAGGGGACAATCCTCGGGCCACGCCATTGCCGCGCACAGCCCCACTCGGCACATTATCTTTATGCCAGGAGAGGGTGTGCTTGGTTGATGGTAAGGGAGACAGTTTTCCCCATGGGAATATTTGTTCACTAGGTCTGTTCCTCCTTCTGTCATCGATCTGGTGGTTGACTTTGAGCAAAGTCATTTTCCCTCTCTGTGCATCTGTTTTTCTGTGGGTACCAATCTCTGACTGCTTTATAAGGCACCTAGAGCTACACCTGAGGATGTCTGGGTTTGCTCCTCCCGGCCAGTAGCGAGTTTACAGCAGTGACTGCTGCGTACGCCTCGGACAACTGCAGGCTTGAATCAGAGGGAGTTGCTAGGCTCTCCAGATGTTTTCTAACATTGAGATGCTTAGCTTCCAGCAATGAGCTTGGAAGCCTGACTTTTAACTCTTTTTGAAAACCATGCCCTGTGCTTGCTCTTGCAATAGGATAAGGAGAAACCTTTGTTTTGGCTGGATCCTTCTGACATTTTCAGAGACAAAAATAAATTTGATTTGCACAAGCTGTGAAGGAATGAGAAAGATGTTATTTCTAAAATGTGCATGGTGCTATTGGATATGATAAAAGACTGAATGAGTCAGTAAATGTAGCAGTTTAGTAGCTTAAAAAAAAAGAAATCAATAATCATGCAGCTAGATCTACAGTATTGGAACAGAAAAATGTGCTGAAAGCCTGCCTGTCTGGGAAAGTTAACCCTTGCCTTTACCAGTCCCTCGCCTGGGACGCGGTGGGGCGGTTCTTCAGTGAGTCACGTTCATCCCGGGGTGTGAGATCGGCCGATCCCCGGGCTGACAAATGCAAGTGTTAAAGAGGGAGCAGAGTAAAATTCCACCCCCCAAGTGCACGAGGATTTTAGTGGCTCTCACCAGCTATTGGCTTCAGCCGCCGTCCTGACTGTCGCGGTGACAGAGCCAGCACGCCAAACAAGGGGGAAAAGCCGTCCCCAAGAAGAAATCTCACCTTAATATCAGGCACACGAGTAAGATTCATTTCTCCTCATCGCCCTTAAACACAAGCAAAATCCAGAAGAAAGATCAAAGGAACTCATTTTAGGGCAACACCACCTGTTTTTCAAATCTACCTCATCATCACAGACACGATGGGAATATTCATGTGTAATATGGGTAAACTCTTACAAGTCATCTAAATCTACCTGCTAGTCCTTAGGAAAGAACTTATCTCACCAAGCGATCTATAAGTTAATGTATTTGCCTTGTTTTAATTGCCTGGGCTCCCTTCATACTCAGCAGAGAGAGTGAGACACCATTCACAGACTTATTCATTCTGCCTATTTTAGACACTTCTTTTCTGATTAGATTTAATTCTTGTTTGACCCATCTCTGATTTTAATCATGTGAAAATGCTAGGAAGAATGGCATGCTAATAAAGGACTTTTTAATCCTTTTTTCAGACAAGGAGTGGAGTTCCATTTCTGATCTCAGTGCTAGGCACACAAGGTTCATTGATGCGATTTGTATATATAAGAATTTGGTCTTTGGGCTTCTCCTGTGATTGCATAATTCTTCCCCTGCTGATCGACATACCCAAAGGGAAAACAAAAAGCTCCACAAATTGCAGGCTTCCAAGCTGCCAGAGAGATGGCTCAGAAAATTAGTCCTTCTTCAAAAAGGAAAGAAAAAAAATTGTTCCTGCTTGGGAGGGAAAAAAGAAAATCCAAAAATTTTTACTAACTCCAGAAAAAAAACAACAACAACAACAAAGAGATTTCCATATGCACTTAACTTTGAGTACATAAATAAGGGAATACTCTCACAGCAAAGGAGGCGCATAGCATTTTGCTGGCCGGAGGTCTAAGTCCGGCTGCCCCTGAGGGCAGAGACGACCCCGCTGCGTTAGAGAGCACCCGGGAAAGCGGGGTCCGGGCCCCATTGCAGCACAGAGTCGCTCCCGAGTGACTCGGCACACTCGCCCACTAGTGAGGAATAAAAGGCGGTGAAAAGCATGAGTATTATTTAAATTATCTGCTTCAAGATTTACAAAGTAATTTCTGCCAGTTGTAAGTCAGGGATACGCCGGCTCCTTCCGACTCTCGCTGCAGGGCAGGGGGTGGTGGGGTGGGGTGGGGTGGGGTGTCTCCTCCTCCCCGAGCACTGGATCTTCCCCTCGGAGATGCGGCACGCAGACGCCTGCAGAGGCTCCCCGCAGCCCGAGCAGCCCCTCGAGCCGCGTTATGACCAGCAGGGAAGAAGCTGCAGCCACGCTTCGTGTCCACCCCGCCGGGTTCCATCTGGCCCTGACAATGGCTGCTTGAGGTGGGACGATGCTGCTGGTCTGACTGGACATGACTGGGCCTGATGAGAGAAGTGTGGCAGGAGGAGAACAAACTCCATGTTCCTCTCCACAAGCTGATGTGACACAAAAAAGAAAAGAAAGGAAAAGGCTCGCTGAGGGTCTGCTGCGCAGGAGTCGGGGCCTCCTGTCCCTCTCAGCCCCTTGATGGTGGGAGAGGCAGCACTAGCTCAGGCTACTGTGGGATGGAGAACTCATAGCTAGTACTTCGTTAGGAAACACGTCTTCTAATCCGCCCTACAGGCTGCCCGTGAACAGGGTCACAGCTTTGCTCTCGGCAGTTTCCCACAGTTATTCGCCACGTAACACCGGTATGTGGCTCCGGCGCCTATGCAGCGCGCGGGGGCACCTCCCCGGCCCCTCGCCCCAGGACCCGTCCCCGCCGCGGCACCAGCTCCGCTGGCACGGGTGCTGGGTCAGGGCCACCCCGGCAGGGCGCGTGGCGCAGCCCCACGAGACCACGCGGCACGGCCCCGAGGGCACGGGAGGACACGACCCTCCCGGCACAGCATCGCTCTGCTCCGGGCAGGCTCCATCCCCTCCCGTCCCTCCGCCTGCTTTACTCCAGTCCTCAGACTCACATTCCCACTACCTGAGACGGTCACACCGGCAATTAAAGGGGCTCCAGGAAGCACACTACCAGTGGTCCTGGAGGTCCTGATGAGAACTGAAACACCGCCTTGTAAAGTAACACCAGACCCTGACACCGCTGTTGTTTAGCTCAATATTTCATCCTCTAAAAGCACGCAGAGTCATTTGCTTGCCTGTACCGCGCAGCCTTCCTCGGCCCGCAGGCTGGCCTTTGCGTCCCTCAGGAACTAGCCCCCAGCCAAAATTTCCAACTCTAACCCAGGTCAAAACACTCTGGCAAGAGCAGCTTCTCGCTGTTCTCGGTGCTGCACCCAGGAGTCGGGGATCGCAGAAGCACATGGAAAAGAATTTAAAAACCCAGTAGTTCTTTAGTGCACCGTACAGCAGAGGTGCCCTGCAAAGCCACCTGAGCGACAGGCGAGCCTTCAGCTGTTTCTTGTTTAAACCAAACTCTTCCACATATACTGTGAGACTTCTCTTTACAGCAGTCCGAGTGGAAGATCAGCTCCTGCGGTCCACGGGCACAGGCTGCCTGTCGGACCCTCACTGCTTTTTCTTGCAATTGGAGCTGTATGAATACGCAAGGATTTAGTCCTCCAGCCAAAGGGTGTCTCCTGCATGGAGTGGGGGTTTCTGGCCGCTTCACACCTAGCGTATTCTTAAAGAGAGTACAGCTGGCTTTTAATATCTTGGGTCCAGAAGATGCCTTTCAGTGTAACCATAAACAAGTGTTACTGAAGAATAAATCCCAGAGATGTGATTTCATGTATAGATATACACACACACATATATATGCCTGCGTGCACACCCTGTGACTCACACTACTTGCCCCGTTCCTGAGCCCGGGTGCTGGTTACCAGCTGAAAATCATCACCTCCACAGGCTGGGCGTGCTGGAGGGGTGCGAGGACAAGGGCTCTTGCCATTTTTGCCTTTCCTGCCATGGACCACCACAGCCCTGTCACCTACTCCCTGCCTCTGAACCCTGGTTTGGCAGGCTGAGCTGCGGGCTGGGAGCTTCTCATTGTCTAGCAGAAAAGCAAACAGTTTGAACAGGGAAATTTAAAGGGTAGTGTAGCTCCCTGCAGCAAAGGAAAAACAAATGGCCATAATGACAATTACCGCAGGATGCTCTGACTCACCGGAGCTGGGTTTCTTCACTGCTTAAGTTATTTCCAAAGCAGATGTTTCCTGTGCGTGATTATTACACTGGTAAGTGCAGAACAGAGTAGGGAAGGCAGATGTTATCTTGACCTCTACTTTCAGGAGCATGATGGCTGATTTTTATTTCTGGCACATAATCTGAACGTATTCATCAAGGAGAACATGATGGGAAAAAAAGGACAGCAGCAGTGATAGCAGCTGTACCCAAAAAAAAAAGTTTCTTTTTGCTTGTCTGAGTAATGAATACAGAGGGAAAACAAGAAATGACCTTGAGCTCCTTCCACCTGCTTTTGCATTTATTTGCTTTATTTCAGTATTTCCTGTTTTCTCCTGACTTCCCACTTCCTCTGCGTGTTCAGAGCATCCCAGAACACTCCATTAAGCACTGCCGCCACGACTGCAGCGCAGGGGGCTGCTCCGGCTGGCGTGGGCACTGAGCCGCAGGCGGTGCTCGGGGAGCCCAGGATGTGAGCCACCAGCTTGGGACCTAGTCCTGATCCCACCACGGATCTGTCAGGGGGATGATTTCCAAGATTAGTAAGTCTCTGGGGGCCTCCCAGTCATGACCAACAGACTCCGTGGCGGGGGATGCAAAGTAGCCCTGTCCCAGCCCAGCAGCCACCCCGTCCCTGCTGCCACGCTGTCCTGCCTCCCGAGCCACCACTGGGCTGAACGAAGAGCATCACCTGCCCCTTCCCTGCCGACACGTCTGGGGCCACACTGGGAGAGAAATTGCTTTTGAGGAAGGTTTGTGCCCACCATTTTCAAACCATTCCCGTAAGGTATCCCAGGCACGCTCCTTTTCGCACAAAGATGGGGTACCACACACCACAAGTCACTTCAGAAAGTATTAATTAACACATTGATTTACTAGCTTCTGTATTTCAGTACTACTAGACACCCATCTGCACAGGTGACCCCGTCTCAGGACTAGCTGCTGCTGTCGCCTGTGCCCCTGCCACCCAAAACACCTTGGCTTGCGTTGCCTCCCCTTCGCTGCACACAAGCATCCAGCCCACTGCGCAGCAATGCAGTGCTGGGAGGGGGATGTTTAATAGGGCTGGCTGGGATCCATGCTGCTCTCAGCAGCAGTTGCCCAAAGCTTAATGAGATACAAAAAAATCTGGTTAAAAAAAAAAAGAGGAGGATTTCAGCCAGCACAAGGTCAACCAAGTCAGAGTTCCTGTCAATGTAATGAAGATGGAGTGAGGCAGATTTAGATACGAGAGAGAAGGGTAAAAGCAAACTGCTCAGAGCAAAGATGATGCCAAGATTTCTGGTCTTGGGACTCTGGTGAAGGTCTAAATCCAGAGAAGCAAGAGGAGCCACTAAAGCTGGCAAGGGGAGCAAGTCTTTCCTCATTAGCAGCGGAGACAAGACTGATGCAGCCACAAGGACCTTAGTAGGATTTCACCTGCCAGGAGGTGCCCGTGGTGCTCCCCAACGGCTGCCCGGTGCAGAGCCCACTGCCCACCCTGGGCCATTCCTGCAGAAAAGAAGGAAACTGTCTGCAAGCACCCAGTGCATCGACAGACAAACCACGCACGGTCTTTGAAAATGAAATGATTCGGCCTGAATTATTTGTTCGGTTTCAGAGCTCCCACACCAGCCGAGGAACATCCTGATGGGTATTACCTGCCTCAGGTCTGACGCATTTAGCAAGGAACCACAATCACTGTTGTAAGAAGGAAAGGCACTTAGCAACACCTCCAGTTAAAAATTTCAGTTGTCTCAAATAAGTGCCCTAATATGGATTTAATAAGATTGCCAATGTTAATTATATATCCATTTATTGTTAAAAGACCACTAACGATTTAATAAGAGATAAATCCAGATGTCTTTTAATTAGCTGAAAGCTGCATGAAGTATGAAGGGTGAAATTCATGCCTGCGCCAGTCGGTGCTAGTCCGATGCAGAATTTGGCTTCCACTCAAACCCTGGAGGCACAAGTACTACACTGGTCTTGATCTGACCTCATTGCACAGAAGCAGACTTCACTGCAAATGCATAATGACCTTTTCATCAATACTAGATACTTGCAAAGAGATTTTTTTCAAATCAATTTAATGCTTCACCTGCAATTCAATACCAATGTAATCAGATCAAGATTATGCACATTCAACTATTACTCACTTTGACTGCTGCTCCTCAGCTACATGATATTTGAACAGAAGAAAATAAAACAAAACTTCCCTTCAAAATATGAATGTAGATGTTAAATTCTAATGGGTATTTTGTGGAGGACCATTTTTACACATTTTACATGCATGTGTTCACTTGCAGTCAGGCTTATCAGACATTGCTAGGTGTGAGACAGACTTTGCTCAAGAGTCCTGAAAACAAGACCAGGAACTGGAGGAATCACGGATCTATGACCTGTCTTCCTTCCCATGGCTAGGCCAAGAAAATATTATTAACTTGACTTTTAAAGGTCTAGACAATCTATTGCAGAGCTCTCTGGGCCAAGACGACTTTTCCACAAGGGGAATAAGCATCTGCTCATGCTTTAGATTAAAAGCTTAGATTTAAATGTCTGTGGGACCAGAGCTCTTGTTTTGCTGGACTGGGATGGTTTGTACAAGTGCCTCGGTGCCATGGTGCAGAGCGTAGGGAACAGTGCAGGGCTGCACAGCCCCGTTCAGGATGGTGTAGTTTACCCAAAGCATTTGATCTTTTCATCCACAAAGCATCCCTCTGCAGGATGGGAAGGGAAAAAAGAAAAGACAAAAAAAAAAAAAAATTCGATGCCTTACTGCAGATGGTCTATGATTTTAATCCTTCTCTCCCTCCTCTTTTCTCTTATAATTAATTGTATCACTTTGTCTCAGTTTGGATTGATACAACTGCGACTGTGCTAATCACTGTGAGCATCCCCTCCTGAATACTATTAATTGCTAATATTACACAACAGAATAGCTATCACTTCTTGCCTGGCATTTTTTTAATGATCATTTGATTTGGTGAATCAATATTTGAAAGTAACACATCTTATTAATTAATTGTAATAAAATTGCTTGAAAATAGGGGAAGGAGAGAAAACCAAAGAACACACAGGGTGCCCAATTAGCAAAGACTTTGGGTGGAAGAGATGGGCCTTGGGTCGAGCTATTTACGGGCATTAAACCTGGCTGGCTAGGCCAGAAAGTAAAGCACAGGAAAGCAAGCTTCTCGTAGTATAATTGATGATACAGAACTAGTTGTAATATAGGAGTGTCATGTATTACTTTTGTGATATAAGATGCTTGCTGTAGTGATAATGATAGGGCATCAATTATCCTTTTAAGTTTCTTTGCCTCTGATGGCTTCATTTTCTTTCCTTGCTTGCCTCTGTTTTAAATTATTCAGCTGAATTTAGAGTCCCTGAGTGGGATTAAGAGTGCCTGGGAGCCGACAGACGCCGTCGTCGACTTACAAACCCAGCCAGGAGCCCTCCGCGCTGCCTTCCTCCTCCCGCCCCAGCCGGCGGCCCCGGGGTGCGAGCGGGGGGGTGCGGGGGGGGGCTGCTCCCCGGGCGCCGCCAGCCCCACCGCGGGGACCGTCCCCCTGCGACCCGCGGGGCAGCCCTCGCCGCAGGAAACCCCCGAGCCTCCGTGTGCCGGCTGACGTATTCGGTCCCCTTGAGTCAAATTATTCGCTGATGTACGAGGGGATCTAAAGTGTTTCACAAGAATGTATTGAGGAACTTAGCTGGCTTACATAATTTTGAAGGTTTCAGAGTAGGTCCTCAAGAAGAACTGGTGTTTCTGAAATAGCACGCCTCTCTCCTCAGCACAGAGAAGTGTAGGTGGTCTTACCATAAAGCACAGTGACTTTATTTAGACCTCGTGCAAGTGAAATTTAGTCACATTACTCCAAGCAAGCAGGTTAGAGAAGAGAGTTTTGACTTGAATATCGAAAACATCCAAAGAAAACAATATTTGTTAAACAAAGACTCATTCAGAATAAGGCTAGCTCATGTTAACATAAAAAGAACATGCAGGGGAAAAAAAGAGAGAAAGCAAGCAAGCAAGAAAGAAAACTTGATATAAATCAAGTCTAAGCACTCCACCAATCATCAGCTCTCTAAATCAAGAAATCTGGCAGATTTTCCAAGCGGGAATCAATCTTCCTGTCTCTGCAGTAAATACTGTAATCCTTTTTCCAGCACGGTATAGAAAATGTAACTGCCACATTCAAGATTTATTGAAAAATATTCTGCCAGGCTTTTTTAATGTTGCAATTCCAAATGTTTTTAAACAAGAGGTCAGAAGAGTTAGCACAGCTCTATCCCCCTCCTCTGTCCAAAACGGTTTTGGTGAAAGGCAGATCTCCAGCTGACATTATCGCACACATGCGGCACAGACCTGAGCTGCAGTTACCCTCTGCACACCTTTACGCCTAAAGCTCTTAATGCAGCTGCAGCTACACCACTCATTTGCCGGAGAAGCCCGTCTCCTTCGCCCTCCCGCATCCCTGCCAAGCACTGCTCCGAAAATGCTCTGAAAATGCTGTGAGAGGCTCCCCGGAGCTGCAATGCAGATGTGACACCTTCCACTTTTCCCCGCGAGCTGGGCCCGCTCATCACCCCATCAGTCAGGAATATGCCCCAGCAGGGAGCAGTCTAATGTTCCTTCAGGTGAATATGCAGTAAAGATGGGATCTGAGCTGGTGTTCAAATATCAGCAAGAACAATTTCCTTTAAAAATTAATTACTGCTGACATCTAATACAATTGTAGCATGCAGGCAGACACCAGCAATTAATTAATCAGCAGTTTTCAAAAAAGAGAGTATTGATTTGTTGTTCCTCATAAACCTGGAATATTAGATCGAGGACGAGACAATTACATAAAGCAAGGGAAGAAAATTGGCCTTCATGAATAAGACAAATGGAAAGGAGTCTGGGTGTCGCTGGTTTCCTTACAGGATACCTGCATCCCCATCAGGGTCACTGCACCAGAAAGGCACATTCAAAACAGCTAACTCATTCTTCTGAAAAATTAAGTCTCTCCAATAAATAAATAAATACATACACAAATTGAACAAGCCATAAACGATGCTACTGAACTGAAGCCTCTGATGTACACCCCGCAGCCGCGACCCCCGGCCTCTGAGGGACCGCCCCATCTCAGCAGCTTTGGCGTATTCACCCTCCGAAGCCACAACAGAGGAAATGCTCTGCTGTCCCCTTCCCGCAGGTGGGGAGCCGAGAGCCTTGTCCGAGGTTCCACGAAGAACCCCTGCTGCAACAGGGCCGTGCACCCGCCGTCCCGGCCACAGGGCTGACTCCCGAGCCCCTGGCCCGCCTCCAYGCCTGAGCGGGCTGTGCTCATCCTGGCAAGAAATTGCGTGTGAGTTAGGCAGGTTGCCAAGGTATAACCTTGCACAAATCTTCGCTGCAGTGTCCAGGTGCAAGGAAATGGAGGGGCAGCAGGACCTTTGAAAGCTGCTGAGCCGGGCTGAGCACAGCTGGGTATCACAGCCGGGTATCACAGCCGGGTGTCACAGCTGGGTGTCACGGCTGGGTGTCACGGCTGGGTGTCACGGGCGGGTGTCACGGCCGGGTATCACAGCTGGGTGTCACAGCCGGGTGTCACGGCCGGGTGTCACGGCCGGGTGTCACGGCCAGGTGTCACAGCCGGGTGTCACGGCCCGGTGTCACAGCCGGGTGTCACGGCCGGGTGTCACGGCCAGGTGTCACAGCCGGGTGTCACAGCCGGGCAGCCCAGCAGGTCCCCCTGCAGCTCTGGTGGCAGTGCTCTCCAGGAAGGCAAAGGGTGCCTGAAGGATCCCTCCAGGACGTTTTTTGCTTGCGCCTCCCCAGGTATGTTTCATGTGCTTGGAGAATTCACGTGCTGGAACCGATCAAAAGAAACAATCCTCATGAATACTGTTTTAGATAGGCACCGTCTGCCCGTCTCTTCTCCAGACGACGGGGTGATAGCTGGAACCAGCCGCAGGGACCCCGGGGCAGATGCGCTCTCCCGGTCCCCCGCTCAGCGCAGAGCCACGTTCTGGCTTCTGCCACTCGCTGAGCAGCCGGCAATGGCACTGCCACCGCTCGCGGGGCAGGACCCGGCTGCCGCACACAGACCGGGGTGAAAATTTCCCAACAGACCGCTTCTCCATCAGAAAATGTCAGCCTCTTGACTCCGGAGCATTTTCTGCGAGCAATTTTGTTAAATTCTGTCTTGTTTCACTGCAAGCCTCCTTCCCTCCCAGACAGCCGTGGCACCTGTGATCCCTAGACAGCATGGCCAGGGTATCGCACCGTCAGTGTCTCTTTTTAATTAGCACCCCTGCGTGTGACTCCAGTTCATCATTCCCAGTCACACCTCTCTCTCTCTCTCTCTCTGCATATACATTATTTCCCCCTCATAAACACGCTTTCCTGTGAGATCAAGCTCCCCTTCCTGCTGCGTCCGGTGTAGGTAGCGCACGGGGAGCAGGGTGCCCAGCCCTGTCCCCCCAGTGCTGCTGCTCCTTTCCAGTCACATTCCCCATGCCTGCCAGCCCCAGGGAACTGGTTTCCAAAGGAAAAAAAAACAAGCCTAATTAGTACCTGTCCTAAACCCACATTTTTTTTCAGCTGCCTCCGTAATGAGGTCACTTATATTAGAACTACAGATACATAAACCAACACATTTCAGGGAAATTGGATGTAGCAACAGCAAGTTCGGTTAGAAAGGATTTTTCTGGTAACTTCTGCAAGAAATCTTGGGGGTCCAACATTTCTCAGTGACCTCAGAGGGGCACTGCTCTTCTTCAGCTCTTCTGTATCTCCCCAACACATTTCAAAGAAACATTTCTTGTTCATAGCTTTAGCTTTATTTTTGAAAAATATAAATTGAAGGATATTTTAAAATTAAGTGTCATCCAAAAGCCAGAAAGGACACGTGCCTCCTTCTCAGAATACCTCCACAAAGCGTTCTGACGTTTGGGGTGTTATTTGGGGGTCTGACTGAAACAACTTCACGGATTCAACAGGGGAAAAAGGTTCCGCTGAGAGATGCTGCCCTCCCCGCCAGCCTCCTGTGCTTTGAGAGCCTCTGCACCACGTCCCCAGAGGGAGGGCGGCAGGACCCACGCTGCGAGTGGGCAGGCATCGCGCTGCCCTGGGCACGACTCTGCCCCTTCCCCGCCTGCCTGCACCCGCAGCGGGTGCCCCGGCTGCCTGCCCTCCGCCTGCCGCCCCCCCGGCAAAGCGCACGGAGGTCTCCAAAGGGAAAGCGGGTAGTCTGAGCAGGGAATATTAACGCTGATTACACAGCATTTGATGACAACACGGTCACGCACGTACAGATCCCGGTGCAAAACAAACACCGACGAGATCTCGTGCAGGCTGTTTCCATGGAGGCAGGGCAGAACTGCCTGCTGGAGCTAGCTGGCAAAAAAAAAACATTCTTTGGTCCAGAATTTCACACTCCCTTTCTCCCTGCAACTATGTGCGTAGGCTTTAAGCCATCAATTCCCATTCCTGTTCCTGCCGCACCTTTGCCCGTATTGATGAAAGCGATGCTGTGTGCGCGTTGGGAGCTGCCAGGTGTCTGTGCCTTCCCCAGCGCCCCAGCCGCCCCGCTGAGGCGTGCGTCCTGACGCCCGGCCGTGCCGTGAGCGTGGGCTGCTGCTATTCCAGTCCGCAGCCGGAGTCTCTCCAGCTCCGGCAAGGCGCTTGCTCCTGTCGGCTGGCGGCAAGTGCGGCTTGTCGTGCCCAGACGGGACATCAGACCTGTGCAGAGAAGCAACGGAGGCATTTTGAGGGGATGGCTGGGCTGCTGGGGTCGAGGAGGCAGCTTGTGCAGCATCTCAGTGAAACGGAACAGCTTCAGCTCCAGGAACGTGACGAAACTTGCTGTTCAGCGGACATACACGTCAAGCCCGTGTTAACACCTGAGTGCTGCAGAGTGCGACCTGCTCCGCGGGGCTGGCAAAGCCTGGAGCGGCGCAGTGTGAGCCGTGGAGGGGGAGCACGCTCCGGTTTCACAGCCAGCCTCTGGGCCGGGGAAAGCCAGGGCATCCCACGGGAGTTGTGGGCTGCCCCATTTCACACTGCCCGAGGAGCAATTCGGCGGTGAGCAGAGGTAAAGGCACCTAAACAGAGGTGCAGTATCTTACCATGCTGAAAGTCACTCTGACATGGACAGGACCACCTAAGTAACTACGGACCTTAGACTTTATTTTCTAGTGGAAGTCTTTCTATATTTCTAATCTCTGGCCATGCCTCCATCGATGTGCAATGATGCAGGTAGTGAATGAGGCTTTTAAAACATCTGATGCTCCTATCCAGTGACTCCAGACCTCTGGAAATATGTCTCTAAGGAGTCTCAGTGAAGTAACATTCTCCATACCCACGTTTTTAAATTGTCATCTAAGATCTTCAGTCACTGGGACACCCACAGTTGCACAATCAGCCAATCTCTGGGTCCACATCCAACTTAATATAGGGGAGATTTTCAAACGAGTCTTTCAATGTCACCTGTACTCCACAACCTCCATCTGTTCTGCAAACTATCCCCCGGAGACCGAGAACATGTCACCTCCCTGATTTACACAACAGGCCAGGGACCAGGGACGTGATCACCTTGCCTGTTTAGTGTTCAGCATGCTGACAAACAACCCAATATTACATTTTCAAGGAATTAAAGCCTGACTCGGAAAATCAAGGCTTCATTAGCAGAAGCTGTTTACCTGCTGCCAAGACAAGGGTGGCTGTCCACCCCGTAAGCTGCGGTGGGTTTGGTCGGGGAGGGTGCTCAGACTCGGGTGCTGCACGGGCGCACATCAGCGCGGCGTTGCTGGGTTTGATGAGTGTGACAGGGATGTGCAAATTCTCAATGCTAGAAGTTTTTGGCCCGAATTCCTGAGGAAATTACTCTTCTTAAACTGCGCTGGCTGGCGGGTCACCTTATAGCCTCACTTCCTCATCTTCCATCACAAACCCTTTTTCTTTTAATGTATTTTATCCCATTGCCCATTTTCCAAGGAATTTGGCAGTAACTCCAGGGCCTTGCCAAAGTTCTGACAAGTTTCACCCCAAAACAGCCTGCTGGTTGCAGCGCGGGCTGACCGGCAGTTCTGGGTCAAAGGAAATCCTCCTCCCTGGTGCAGCTGCCCACAGAGGTGCTTTCCACGACAGCGCTGATCTCTTCCCGAGAAGGGTTTTGCTCTCTGAGACCTCCTTCCAGGCAGGACTCGCTTTGCAGGGAGCAGAGGGGCGACTCCACGGAGCTCAGCGCAGGGGTAAATGCGGGGGCAGCCAGTGGCTGGGCTGTTTGCACGTGCAGTACAGGTGCATACGCAGAATATAGCACCTGAAACCACGGCAATTCTCTGCTGTGAAAATTTACTACCACCCATCCAGCCAACGACAGAGCACTGAGGTCTTGCAGGTGCATGAAGAAGTGAGGGAGAAATAAAACGCATGAGGCGGGTGGGCTCCCTGGCAGGGCTGAGCCTGGGGAGTCCCAGCAGACTTCCCATTACCATGATATGCACTGGTCCTTGAATACCATTATGAGGATGCACCCCACCGTAGGAACAGCTTGATTGCATCAGTAACTGGCTACCATCTATATTATAGAAATACCCCTACTGGGAAGTGTAAAGCCAGAGCAGCCTAATTAGAGAGCATCTGAGCACTCCCAGGCTCAGCATGGCTGATCTCATCATTTTCTTGGGAAATTATATCTTCCAAAGCCAGAAATATATTTGAATAGAAGGCTCCCCTGTATCCCTTTCCTTTGAAGTCTGCAGCGGTCTAAGGCTCCCCGAGAAGACGGTGCATTTCCAGAACGACGCAGGGCCGTCCGCGATGACCTGGGGGCTTGCAGTGGGAACRGGGAGGGAGCGCCAGGATGGGCAGGTTGCACTTCAGCCCTGGCTATGTCACGTTCGGAACAGGGGTCCTGTTCAGTCCCTGCTCATTTATCTCCCTTTTTATGGTCTCTCTTTTTTAAAGTAAATAAAGCAAATACAGCTGCTTTTATGGCAGATCAAAGACATCTTGTTTCTTGCCTTTTTAGTGTTTTAAGCCTATCTGACAAAGACCGAACAGCGTCTGAACCCTGTGGGATGCTGTCACCCATCTCTTGCAGCACTAGGAATCTCATCCCACCTTTCTCAGAGGCGTTAATATCTCCTTTCAGGACCACAGCCCTTTTGCTTCTGCAGCATTTGGGTAGGGTGTCACAGTCAGAGGACATCTTGTAGCTTTTTCCTCCAAATCAACATTTGAGTATCTCGTCTCTACAATCCTCCCAGACCATTTCTTGACAAGCCCAAGGTTCAGTCCTTCCTCCGTAACACCTCCCCCAACACCTGCAACTCTAAATGCAGAATATTGTTTTCAGAAGTGACTGAGGCAGTTTTGGAGGTGGGGACAAGAAGAGCATTGTCAAAGACACGATTTCCAACTAAAAGCCTCTACCCCCCTGCTCAAGCAGGTCACCCAGAGCAGGCTGCCCAGGACCACCACCAGTCGGGTTTCGAATATCTCTGAGGATGGAGATCACACCACCTCTCTGGACAGCCTGTTCCAGGGTCTGACCACCCTTACAGTAAAGAAGTTTTTTCTGGTGTTAAATGTATTTCCATTTGTACCCATTCCAGTTGCAAAACTGGAAGATAAATTTTGGAGTGCTTGATGTGCGCTCAGATTGCAACACAGAGTCAGCAGATCTACCCATGGGACTTGCTGTAAAGGAGCAATCCAATCAAGGGGAGTGCTTGTTTTCACGTCACCTGCAGAGAGAACCACTCTTCATCTGCCCAAAATAAGCCCTGCTTTGAAAAACATGCTGTGAGCAAAGCTAATGGGCAGAAAAAAAACCCTGCCTTTGATTGCATGGGCAGGAGACCTTTGTTTCTCCCAGGAGAGGGAACGGGCTTTTTGCAATGAAGAGCACGGGCACCTTTGTTTTGGCCTGGCGTTATCTGTACACCTTCTCTGAACACGCGAGGAGCCCCACTGCCTCCCTGTGCCCTGCACCCTCCCTCCCAGCCCACCCCCTCCGCACCTCCACCGGGGCCGCGTTTCCACCAAGAGACCGCGGCAGCCCCGCAGCCGGCGCAGGGCGGCCCCGCGGGCTCTGCCAGCGGTGGGAACGGCATCTCCCCCTGCCTGGGGGGACCCTCCTGGTGCTCTGCCCTGCGGCGCAAAGGGCAGCTGCCGGGGCCCTGGCCCGCGGCGTGTGGCTGAGAGAGAGCAGCCCTCCTCCCTCCTCCTGCCAAAGCAGAGACGGCACTGACCGGCAGSGCGAGGCAAACGGTGTCATTTTTTACCGCTGCTTTTATCGTGGCAGGGCTACCCTCCCCCTGCTCACCGCCGGACCACGACAGCATGTCTTATAACTGCCTGGCCAGCACCGCCGGGCGCTCAGAGCCGCGCCGTGCCCCATGGCTGCACCGAGCCCGATGGCTGTGCCATACCTGATGGCGGCCTGTTAAAAAACAGCATCAGAGAACAGCAAAGCTCCTGCCCCCCTGCCAACACCTCGTTCAAGCCACACGGACAGACTATTTCTGACCCCCGAAGTATGCTAACCGCAATTATAATTCCGGGGGCGGGGATGTTTCCCCGCCAGCGCGGCGCAGCACCGGCCGCGCTCCCACGGTGCGGCAGCCGCCAGGCACAGGCGGGCTCCGCGGCGCGGGAGGGAGCGGGGCGCCTGCCGCGACCCTGCAGAGGCAGGACGCTCGGGGAGCCCCGAGCCCGTCCCTCCCTCGCGAGGAGGGGAAAAGGTGCTTGTTTGGACCTCGGTCTGCTCGCTCTCATTTAGCGGATCCGCTATCATTGTACCTAGATCTCCTGCTCTGAAGTTTAAATATAATTTAGGGGTCAGTCTCCTCCTTTGGTAAAGGCCAGCAGAAGGCTCCAGCAAAAATCTTCAAAATAGGGACAAGATGTAAATTGATCTCAATGTTTCTCAAGAGAGGTGAATTCTATTTTAAGGCACAATCCTGGCGTCCTATTATAGTCAGAGCAAACAAACACACAGAGCATTTACTCTGATCGGTCTTCCTTCATCTTTCGATATTATTCATTTGTGTGTACACAAATAATACTTAAGAATTTTCTCCAATTAAATCTTGCACAGCAAAAATATGGTTTCAAATAATTACAATTCCAGGGAGGCCAACTGACCTAATTCCATGCCTTAAGTTAGGCATGTGTTTAAATGCCCTATTGGATCACAGCCTCAGTTTCTATATTATGTATTTTTACATAATCAACAAATTGAGAAAGAAAAAAGCCAGCTAGGAAGCAGGACAAAATAAGAATGGCTCTTTTTGCCCTGTATTGCAATCACATAGCAGAGATAATGCAATGCTCTCACCAGATCCTCATACACTGTGACAAGGCAATTTCCTCCAGGCTGCTTATTCACTGTTCAACTCGCGTCTTACTGACCGTATACATCTAATGTGAAAATAGTTCCTTATTTCCCTTAAGATAGCAATATAATGAGAAAACAGCACACCCTGTACAACAGCTAGTCTTCGCAAAAGTTTTAAGTGATATTTGTGGTGTGTGTGTCTTCTCAGGAACGTGGTATGTTGACGCAGACGCTCCCCAAAGCGGCCCCAGGCCGCAGCAGCCCCAGCTCCTCTGGGCAGGGTACGGGGGGAACCAGCTCCTGGGGCTGGAGGTCGCTGCCGGGCCGCGGCATCTGCCCTCGGCTCTGCCGCGGGGGGTCTGGAGGAGCGCGGCACCCCCCGCACGGGCGGCCCTGGCGGGGCTGAGCACGCCGGCACCGCTCCACTGGAAAAGCGGGGGAAGAAGGAGAAAAGGGGAGAAACAATTGCCAGTTTCAGCTCACTCTTACTGCTGCTCAAATATGCTTCGGAAACGCAGTAAGTCATGGAGAAAAAGTGGACGCACGGAAGGGAGAAGGCAGAAAATGGAGAGGGATGATGAGAATGCTCCCCAGCACTTAATACAATTCACTGAACATGTCCAGAGATTTCAATTCCCTCAATTCCTGTGCCCAGTCCTGCGCCTGAACTCGCCGGCTGCCTCCAGCGCAGCCCCAGCACCGCAGCCGGCACTGGCGCTTCCCCCCCTTCAGTTACAAGGCCACGCGCAGGGACTTCCAGAGCCAGGTCATAAAGCATCACACTAATTCTCAGTATCTTATACACCACAGCTCATTATTTAGAGATAAAAGGCTCCCTAGCGAATGCGTTGCAGGCTTCCTGTGGAAAGATCAGGTTATAAAGTGCTCGAGCGCGAGGATTAGTGATCAAAATGATTATTGTGGTTTGTTCTTTTGGAGGTTCCTCTCTGCAGGAGGCCAAAGCTGGCGGGTCCCCTGAGGAGCCGGAGGCATTTCCTTCTGAAATACAGTTTCTATCTATCTCCCCCACCCCCAGCTCCAGCAACAACAGAACGTGCAGAAGGACAAAATGCACGCATGTCCGCCATCACCAGAGGCTGGAAGGTCTCCCAACCCTGCCCTGCCCGGCGGCCGGGGTGCAGCCAGGGGCCGGCAGAGCGAAGCCAGCACGAGGCACCGGTGCCACCGGTCTCTGGCCAGGCGCCGGCTTTGGGAGCTTCCATCCGCCTCCAGCACAGCCCCTGCCTGACGTTTTGCAAGGGAGCCCTGGCTGTGACTTCCAGGCAGGCAGATTAAGACAAGCTCTGCAACAGATGAGCAGGTTTGGTCCCTGCATTTCTTTTTCAACATCTTCCTCTTGTTGCGTTGCATTGGGTTTTTTCCTTGCTATTTAGCACTTTAGAAACAAAACTGATTAGAGATGTCTCACCAGAAACTTTGGTTTGGGGAAGTAGGAGGAAGCAGTACTAAAAGCATATTGAATATTCATTCAACAATGAAATCCTAATTCTGCTTAGCAGTTCATCTTGTGGAAGTACTTTTCAAAGTGAAACTTGAACATCAAGGTGAATATTAATTATGCTGCTGCTGTTTTTTTCCTCAGCGGATCTCATTTCTAAGTCGTAGGTCTGCAAATTCTCGTACACAACGGAACTTATCGCCAAGGCTGAACAGAAAAATAACATAGATGACATTTATATGTGCGGGGCGTGTAGCAAATACTAAATATTTGCAAAATGCAAAGTCCACAGCAGTTTAATAAATAATAACAACAACTAAATCCCTAGAGGTTCTCCAGGGCATCCTGCTTTCAACAGCAGCTTTAAGCCTGGGCGGCAGCTGGGGATGCAGCCTCTGCACAGGGCATGTCCCTCAAGGGTGGCTCTGTCCTGCTGCCCGCGTCCCTCTCCAGCGCAGCCTGCCGCGACCCCGGACCCCTGCCGCCGGTCTGGGCTCCCCCTCCCCTTCGGGGCCGTTCGTGGTGCCRGGCGGACGGTGCCTCCTGAGCAGGGGGTGACCAGGGCTGCCCGACTTCTCACGGCGCTCGCCCATCCGAGCACAGGAGGAGGAGGGGGCACTGTCACAGGCGAGCGATGCTGGGTCGGGGTCCGGCAGGTAGCCTGCAYCTTCCTCACCTTTTGTCACCCACATGCTGCCACCTCAAGGAAGAGCATGACGGGGACGGGAGGAAAAGCAGGGTATCGCCGTCAGCTGTACGGTACTTGAACATAACGGCAGGGCTGGGCTTYGTGCTGAACTCTCCAAACACCTATTTTCTAATGAAGGGTTTCTTCACACTCTTTACTCAAAACTATTCCCCAGCTTTTCAGAAACAAAGTCCCAGTTCACTGTTATCAGACGTGAATTGCAATGTACATGTGCAAGGAAAATAAGAAGAGTCAGTTTTTATGGAGAAGCTGCCTTAGGGATTTCATTCAAAATTATCGTCTTCAATTTTATTAAAATCAATAGGAGATTTTATTACAGTATAAATTAAATGAGAGGCTATTTGCTCCTCAGACACCAGAAGCAATAGTATGAAAAACGCTTCAAGCGATGATACTCATCCAGATGTCTTAGCTAATGTTATCTATGCGCAAGTGTGGAGTCTCATTTCTTCTTCTCTCTTATTTTTTCATCCTTTAAACACCGGGCATAGTTCATGAAACGTGACTGAGGCTTACAGATGATACTCAGATGTTTTTAAAGGCTCGGGCTTGCTAATGGTTGAAACACTGGAGGGAGCTCAGAAAGGACCTGAAAAAATTATTGAGGTCTGTAGGAAATACTCTATAGTGAGTGATTAAAGAGCTCAATCTGTTTAGTTTGTTAAAAAGAAGGCTAAAGGTGACTTGATTACAGGGTATTAATACATTCACAGGGAGAAAAATGCAAGGGACTAAATGGCTTTTAACCTAACAGAGAAAACAGCAAGAGTGATCAGTAGCACGCACCCTGCCAGGCACGCTTTTTGAGCAGGAGGGCAAGATGCTGTTGGGATGAGCTCCTGGCTCTCCGGGGAGACCCTCCCTTGCAGATTTGCACCACTGTCAGTGATAAATCTTGCTTTCTGCACGACGCTGTGTCAGATGAAGGACCCCTGTGCGTGCTGGCCGTCCGTAGGCTGGTGCACGCTTACCGGGGACTTTGCAGACCGCAAGCACGAGCACTTCCAGAGAACAGCACGGACAAGCAGCAGGCAGGGAGAGCCTGGGTGCGTGGGTTTAGCAGTTGAAATTAAGAGGTTTGGGGTCACATTTTTGCAGGCAGCACCTGTGGTCTGCTAGAGCTGGGAAGCTTTTAAACACACGTTTAGGTAGCAGTCTAGTAATAGCACCGTTCTGAGAACTGAAATTTTGATTGAAATGCTAGGATGTTGGTGGTGCTGCAGGAAAAGCCTGAAATGCTGTATTACAGTAGATGTGAGATAAGCTGTGATAGTAGCCAATATTCTGTCAAAGTTGATCTAATAATCACTTAAACTGGACTTAAGAGCTTGAAAGGTTAATGTGGTAACAACTCATTTCACCAAGCTGCCATATATCAGTACACAAATCATTTAAATAAATATATACACACTCAAAAGAGGGTCAGCAGGGCCCTGTAAATGCAGGTCATATTCTGAAATGCTGCCAGTTACTGTCGCTCTGAAGGGAGAAATTGATGTTAGGCTGATTTGCACAGGGAGAAGCTAGCCCTAAATGCCAAAGACAGAGAAATTAAACACAGACAACAGCCGGTTACATGATACTTAAAGTTCAGCCCAACACATGATACAAAATTAAAGCATCCCCAGCCCCGCACAGATCTTACAGGCTCTGCAGAAGTGTCTTGGGCCAAGGTGTCTGTTATCACCCCGGGGACATGGGCACGCACAGGCACCTTGACAGCCGCCCTGTTTCAGCCCCGTTGCTAGTCCGGGCCCGGAGCGCCGCAGGGCTATCGCTGTCTCCCACCGATGCTGGCGGGACCGAAGCGGCTCCTTCCTGGCAGGACTGGCAGCACCTCCACCGGCTCCTCTCCAGGAGGTGGATGACTGCTAAAATGGTCTTCCTGTGCCCAAAGTGGCAGAGCTGGACCTGAGCCTCAGGTAGCCCCAAGGACAGCGGTAAGGCGGAGGGTTTGGTGCAAAAAGATGCTGCATCCCCTGCTCCTACTGCCGTGAGCACGCGAATTAGCTGCCCCTCTCTCGCTGCGCTAAACCGCTTGGACAAACACCACGAAAGCCCGTGAGTCAAGATTCGGGGAGGTCAGGGATGCTGCAGACATCCACGGCCTCAGCACCAGCAGGGAATGGGTCAGACGAGATCCAGATGCAGGGGAGCACGGTCCCCGCGGCTGACCCCCTTCCCGCACAGCCCCTCAGACCTCGCAAGCAGCAGGAAGAGAAAAGTAAGTTCCCACCTGTAGGTGGGCTTGGAGCTTGTAAAGTTGAGACATACAACTGGAAGGAGCAAGGGATTACTCACTAAATGGGGGAAAAAAAGAACATAAATAGAGCTGCTCCGAGCTTTTTTGTTTTTATGAATTCCATTGAATTGGGGAAGAGAACTTACTGCAAAACGTAGGACAGAAACAGAGATGTTGGGGTTCCATTCCCTCCTGCAGCCTCCTGTACCATGACTCTGCTGGCAGCCTCTAGCAAGCCACGGGGTAGCAGTCCCTCGCTGCTCTCCATTGCAACACTTACTGAGGTGTCAGAATGACAAAAATTGAGTAGCAGCACCTTTGGTCTTTTTCAACATAGCAGGTTTTAAAACAATTCCTTTTCCACTTTAAATCAGATCTTTAGTTTCATTAGAAATGGGAGAGGAAAGGGATGAGCGTAGAATAGTGATTTAAAAGTGCAAAAATAAATCTTGGGCATGACAACCTTAAGGGCTCTCAGGGGCCTTTGCACTCTCCTGTGCCCAGTCTTACCTTGCAGCTCACGATCCCTCTGCTGTGTAAGTGCTGCATATTCACACCATCCCAAAACAGATCTATCTCCTTCCGAATCAGATCTCTCCCTATTAACGATGGAGATGATAGCCCTCAACAACTAGTTTAGATTAATTGCTTCACCTTCAGATACCTAAGGTTTAATGAGGTAAATCTCACCCTACGTGCAGCCCCACAGTGTTTCAGGAGCTGCTGCAGCCCAGAGTTGATGCCTTTGGGTCTCTGCATGGCAGGAGTTTGCTCTGCAAGCCCCCTGGGCAGGCTCTGCCTTTACTCAGGCTTTATGATACGAGGCCCCGACGCCCAACCATCACCTCTAAACTCGATCGTCACCATCGCAGCAATCGTACATAGCAATTAATGTCACCAGGACTCCAGTAAAGGCGTAATAAATCATCGAGATAACTGGTAGAAATTAGACACAGCGTGTGCACTTGTCCCTTGTATGCTCTTGATGCTGATGAAAGCTAAGGACTGGCATATTTATTAGAGACAGACCCAATACGGACAGCAGCTGGGCCAGCTTCCAACACACAGATTTCTCATCGTTTCTATTTAAGCCCTTGCAGCTTTGACAGACACATTTCCAACTCACTGCGGTGTCGCTGCCGGTTCCACTACCACTGCGAATACATCACTGCCTGCTTGCTGGGCTCCAAAAGGCTGCGCGTCCTGAGGGACTCCCAGACCCGCTGGTACCACGGGGAGAGCCCAGAAAAAAACTGTTTCATCTGAAAACAATCCTGCTTGTGTAGCATTTATTCTCTGCAGATGCTGTGTCTTGTTCTTTCTTTAATTAGGGCATTTGCATAAAAACTAGATTTCTGCACCCGAAGTTTATCAGTTCTAACCGAGTTTTTTGTGCAGGTTTTTTTTCCCCCTCTTCAGAAACTGTCTTTGGTTTGGGGACATGATAATTTCTATCTTGCTAATTATGATGTCAAAACCAGAGAATTAGCTATTCCACTAGGAATATATGCAATGAGAGGTGATTACCCAGCGTTCCTGTTGCTGTGCAAAAGCCACTAGCACAAGTGAGTAACACAGAAATAATAAGGACCAAATACCGGCTGGTGTTCGTGGGTGCAGAAGCAAGCAGAACGGGACACAGTAACGCTGCATTTACACCAGCTGAGGACAGATCGTGCCCTCTCTTCCACAGTCCCCTTGCCCGTAACGCGTGTATCATGGTTCTGTGTGCCATCACACGTAAGGGTTTTTTCAATATATTTCACCCTTGTTCCTGGCGAGAGAGTTCACATGCACTGGGACAATAGCACCGTCCCCCAGGATGAGAGGAGTGCTAAGGACTCCRGCACCTGAGAGCAGACGTTCCTGTGTATTAGGTCCTTCAAAAGCCATGTATTCAGTGACACTAATTAAAAAAAAAAACCAAAAAAAMCCCCCAAAACCCACAACACAACAGTAAGCGCAAAACCCAAAACTACTTCTTCCTCCTGTAATGCTTAGGTTAATGATCTTTTGTTCATAATAGTCACCCTTGATTTTTAGGTAATGGATTAACAAGCCTTTCCCACCCCCAGAAGGAATAACAAATCTGAAAGCTGTGACTGCACAAAATGATCTGGATGTTATTTCACGAAACTTACTTTGCATATAAGTATATTATCCGCTAGGACAGAAGAAAAATAGCTTAGTCACATGTGCTTTTCCGTACTCCCCCTCGCATCAACAGCCTTCTGACTCATTTCAGCACGGCATTTGCAAACAAAGGTGAAGGCAGCACAACGGCAGCCTCTTGCSTACATTTTTGCCTCGCGTTTGGGAAACCTGTATTCAGGGTGAGCAAATCCAGTTACCTGCCTGACTTTGTCAGTCTGCCTCTGGGCCGCGTAAGGCAGGCGGAGAGCTCGCCACCCAAGTTCTCTGTCACCGAGGGGCCCGTGCCTGCCGCCAGCCCCGCGCCCGGGGGGGACCCTTCCCCGCGCCGTCCCCCGGAGGAGCCGGGGCAGCCCCCGGGCCCAGGCGGACACYGCGTTGGGTCGGACGGCCGGGGCAGCCGCGCAGCTCATCCCCGGCCGTGCCGGGTCAGCCGCGAGCCCGCGGGCGCCCCACGAGCTCCGCAGAGAGGGGCCGAGCTGGGTTCTGAACGGGCAGTGGGGGTCTGCCGGTGGGATTCGGCTGCTGACGCCGGGAACGCTCCCCCTGCGGGGTTACATTTTTCGGGGTACAGCCAGTGAAGCTGGGTGAGCTGCGGATGCGAAGACTCGCCCCGCTCCGTGGGGACCCTGCAGCCCTGGCGGGTCCCGTCGGCCCCCGGTGCCACGCACAGCCCCGGGCGCCGGGAGCTCCTCCGCCGCAGCTCATTTGTCTCGGGAGAAATCAGGCGCTGCTGTTCCTTCCCTTCGTGTACATTCACCTGTATTGAACAGAGCCGTGCAGCACAGACTCTATTTTTCCTATTTTTAAATCACTGAGCTGAAAAGCCCGTTTTTAATGAAAAGAGACGAGCTCTTTGTTAGAAATGTGACAAATAAGGTCTCTTGTACGAAAAAGAAAAATTCCGCAGGTTATTAGAAGTGACACATCAAATACAAACTGGATTATAGGCACAGTGAAGTAATTATTTCTTAGAGAGATACCATTAAAATAGCATGTAACACTTTTTAAAGCCCTGATAGACAGATAACGAGCACGGGAAACTGATGAACACAGACAAGAGCCCAATTTATTAAGGGGGAGCGGGGCTCCCGCGGGCGCACCAGGAGGCGTCGCACGGCCTCCGAGCCCTGGGTGCTGGACCCCTCGGGATGCCCGTCCCTGGGATGTCCCCACCACCCCCCAGGACACACGTTCAGGCTCTGCTGGGGGAACGCTGGTGGTGAAATCGGATCAGTGGAAATCCAGACCAGTGAAAATGGCAAAAAATAACCACACATGCCACAAAAAGCCGTAGTTTTTCATTGATCCCATTATTTCTGTGAGATTGGAATTTTCCCCAGAGAGCGATAGAGTGGAGCTGTACAAATAATTGATTTTTTGGCTGACCAAACAGCAACAATAAACATTTTTTTTTCCAGGTAATACAAAAAGTTGGAAAATGTTGAAATGGAATGAAACGTCTTGTTTACTGGCTAAGGTTTGAGGGTTTGTTTTTTCTTTAAATGAAACCAAAATCGTGTTTACCCTTGAGACTGGATAGCACTGAAGTGTTAGTAGGTTTACATTATTGACCACTGCGCTGCAAAGAATCTGAGCTTGAGCACCTATTCTAGCGCTAGGCAAAACGGGATACCAGCAAGAGTACTTGCAGAACGGGCACCTAGGACTGCAGCGATCATTAGAACTAAATCACAGAGATTTAGTTGACATGAAACTATACTGGTAAACAAACAGAGCTTTTGGAAAGGAGAGTAGTACCTCTCAAATCTGCAGGAGCTCTCTGGGCACATCAGAGAAGTCACAAAAGAACCTGCAATGCTTTTAGATATCTGACAAACCTGAGCTCCTCAGAAGACTTTGGATTTAGGTACAAGTACACTGAAGATAAATAAAATGTAATTACTAAAAAAGAGCACAATAAAAAGTGCCTGAAACATCTCATGACCAAATGTCCTCGTTTCGGCTGGGATAGAATTAACTTTCTTCCCGGTAGCTGGTATAGTGCTGTGTTTTGGATTTAGTATGAGAATAATGTTGATAACACACTGATATTTTAGTTGTTGCTAAGTAATGTTTACACTAGTCGAGGACTTTTCAGCTTCCCATGCTCTGCCAGGTGCACAAGGAGTTGGGAGGGGACRCAGCCAGGACAGCTGACCCCAATGACCAAAGGGATTCCCACACCATATGACGTCATGCTCAGCATATAGAGCTGGGGGAAGAAGAAGGAAGGGGGGACGTTCGGAGTGACGGCGTTTGTCTTCCCAAGTCACCGTTAGGCGTGATGGAGCCCTGCTGTCCTGGGGATGGCKGAACACCCGCCTGCCCATGGGAAGGGGTGAATGAATTCCTTGGTTTGCTTTGCTTGTGTGCGGGGTTTGCTTTACCTGTTAAGCTGACTTTATCTCAACCCACGAGTTTTCTCACTTTTACTCTTCCGATTCTCTCCACCATCCCACTGGGCGAGGAGTGAGTGAGCGGCTGGGTGGGGGTCAGTTGCTGGCTGGGGTTAAACCACCACACCAAAACATTGCTATCCCAGTGTTGCATATTCTCTGAAAGCTCAGTGATGGGGATGAACTGACCTTTCTAGGAAAAACACAGTCTTTCTGTTTTTTTTTTTTAATTGAAAAAAAAAGGCAAATAAGATATACAGTGTGTTAATAGTTATCAGAAGAAACTACATGGGACCTTTCTTGGTATGCTAAAAATGGATGCCATTTTAATATGCTCTCAGAGACAGACATTTATGGATGAGCATGCCCGTACACCTCATCAGAGACGCTCCAGCTGCTCACAAGTCTCCCATCTTTCTATGCTCAAACCCCCCATTCTTGTGATCCTCACTGAGCATCACTGAAAGAAACAAATATACAATACTCTTGTTTTCTTCACAGAGAATTTATGTAAAACTTCATCATTAATGTATAAAAGTATAAACATAAGCCCAATTTTAAGCAGTGAAATAATTAAATATAGCAAAAGACAAGCAGGGGATGTGGTAAATTCTTCATTATTTGACTCTTTAAAGATCAGATATCTTTTGAAAAGATCGTTTAAACAAACATTCTAGCACTAGACACAGTAATTACTGAGTGAGAGTCTAGGCTTAAGGATGTGTAATATAGCACACAAAAAGATCCTGGGTTTAGGGTATACAAATAAAATACAGACTTTTTCCCCCAGGGCTACTACCTCCCAACAGAATTACAATTAATACTGTATTAACCCTTTTCCTGCATGAACGTCTACTGTCGAAGTTTCTTAGGCACATTTTTGATTTCTGCTGAATTTCGGAGTGTGGAMAGAGAGTGAAAGCAGTTGTTGTCCTTGCTCTGGTTTGCTATTTCAGTGCAGTAATCCCCAGCACAGACAAAGCTCAAAATAGTTAGACTCTTTACTGTCACTGTAAGATATGTTCTTCAAGAAAAACTCCATCAGCTGGCATTTTCAGAGGAGTTTAAGAGAAGCAGTTACTGAATAGATACTGATGTGGTTGGGACTGGTACTGTAATTGCTGCTGAGGACCCGTGCTACAGACTGCAATACCAGTCCCCCAAGTACGTTGGGTGCTGGCAGAACTAATCAAGAGATGCCTGGAAATACTACTAGATGTAAATAATAATAAATAAATGTAAGTGAAAACTAACTGAATTCTAGCCTCACATAGTTTATTGTTTGACCCTCAGTCTAGCTGCTTAATAGAGCAGAGCAAGATAAAATGCCTGCAGTGGAAGCACTGGAGAACAGCAGTGCAGACCCTTTCAACCTAATGGAGATGAAATATGGGACATTAATTTGCTTTTTAAAATGTAGGGCAAATGACCAAAATAGAAGATGCAGCAAAATTAATAGAGCAGAAAAGTCCAGATGATGTGGTAATAATTCATTCTGTTAAAATCAAATGCCTGTTGACACACGGCATAATTCAATATAGCTATTGTTACCACTTCATGATAGCAGGGAAGGAACAATGGATCAAAGGAAAGAAATACACATTTCATGGCAAAGCGTGCTTTTGCCTTTCTTCCTTTTGCTTTTCAAACTTTTTGGGGTTTTTTCTTATTTTTTTAGCATACTGCTGGCAGGAAGTCAGATTATACAACACATGAAAATCAGCTTCCTTAACAGGATTCAGTAACCCATTTTGGACAGTAAAACCTATTCTTTAGAAACATATATATGAAATTCAAAAAAAAAAAAGAGGATGTTTATGGTCTGGTTTTCAAAACTGTTATGTAGCCCCAGCTCCTACTTACTCATTTTTCTTGCTTTTGCTTCGCAGAGCACATGAAGCGTCACTGCATTCCCATGAACATGTGTTATTTACATGAGGCATTAGATAGGAAGAGAGATCGAGCAGCTGCCGTTTTGCAAGGGGGTGGTTAAGCAGATCAGTTTGATTTCAGATGAGATAAAAAGGCGATTGGGAATCTGGGCACAAATGCATTTTTTCATCATCCTCAGTTAAATCTATAATTCCACCGGTCAATCACTATTTCAACATTGTCTTCACATGGTTATAGCAGCAACTATACAGTTTCATGTCAGAAGAGGCTATCAGATAAAACACTCAAAAAGAAAACATTTCAGATGCCAAGAGACTGGGAATTCCTCTTCCACAGCAGTGGGAGGTGAATAAACTCAAGATCTTTAAGCCTTAGGAGTGAACCTAACTAGGTCAATCTGGATGGAAGCAGGGGAGCTTAAATGAGGAAACCCCCACTGACCAGAAGACTTAAGTACAGAAGAACCCCACAGCATTTCAGGATATTTGTGTGCTGCTGTTTCAGATCTGGCCTCGTGTCCAAGCTGGTGCTCAGGAACGGAGGAGCTCACTCAAGGAATCTGGCCCCACTGTGCTGGTTTTGACTGGGATAGAGTTAATTTTCTTCATAGTAGCTAGTACGGGGCTATGTTTGGGATTTGTGCTGGAAACAGTGTTGGTAACACCGGGATGTTCTGGTTACCACTGAGCAGTGCTCACACACAGTCAAGGCCTCCTCTGCTCCTCACCCCACCCCACCAGCGAGAGGGCTGGGGGCGCACAAGGAGTTGGGAGGGGACACAGCCAGGACAGCTGACCCCAATGACCAAAGGGATTCCCACACCATATGACGTCATGCTCAGCATATAGAGCTGGGGGAAGAAGAAGGAAGGGGGGACGTTCGGAGTGATGGCGTTTGTCTTCCCAAGTCACCGTTAGGCGTGATGGAGCCCTGCTGTCCTGGGGATGGCGGAACACCCGCCTGCCCATGGGAAGGGGTGAATGAATTCCTTGGTTTGCTTTGCTTGTGCGGCTTCTGCTTTACCTATTAGACTGTCTTTATCTCAACCGACGAGTTTTCTCACTTTTCTGATTCTCTCCCCCATCCAACTAGGGGGGAGTGAGCGAGCGGCTGGGTGGGGGTCAGTTGCTGGGTGGGGGTCAGTTGCCGGCTGGGGTTAAACCACGACACCCACGCAGGGTAAGACCTGGCAATGCACCTGAGGTACCGCAAGTCCTCCTGGTATTGGATTAAAAAAATAGCAGTAGTGACAGGAAGGACACTGGCAAACCCAGAGCACCCAGTGACCGTAGGAGGTTTGGAAGGAGCTTCAATGAAGCTGGTGCTTCCAGTCATCTTCAGCAGGTCATAAAATAAATTTAGAATTAAAATATACCGTATGGTCTAAACTTCAGGTTTTGTTTACTCAGATTTACGCTAGCTCTTAGAGTTGTTCCCAGGGACCCCATTTATATGGGAAGAAATTCCAATCATTTGTTATTCACCTGGTGACACAGAACCGTAACACATTTGCCTGACGGGTGGAAGATCTCACAGGGTGTCCATCGGGCAGCGGCGCAGGGTTGGGGCAGCAGGGAGAGGACCTCCAGACAGGCTGTGCAGGGAGCTGCATTGCCCTGACTCCTCGGAGAGGACTGCCTTTACTATCCTGTTATTGCAATGACAGCAAGCCATGGGACACGATAAATGGAAAATGGGGAAGAATTTGTTATGAGGATTTATCCCTTTCATCTCTGTGACAGGCATGGAGTGCTACAGATAGCAAAACGGCTCCAGCCCAAAACGTGCAAATGCATGCCTGGCTCTTGATCATCTGCTCAGGCAGAATGGATACAAGTCTTAATTAACTCTTGATGCAGGGTGTTGTAATAATGATAAATGGTGCAAATGAAAGTGGAGAAATGTTTTCCACCTCCTGCATTTGACTTCTGTAGGGGAAAATGGCTCATGCTCTGGATTGTTGTGAAGGCATCCATCACTGTAAGATTTTCACACTTACCTTCTTACACAGAAAATTACATTTTAAGAGCCTGGCACTGAGTCTGAAGTAATCCTATTTGCTTCATACAACAATACACACAAGATGTTTAACAAATTTTGTCTTAATTCAAGCTTTCTGCTTGACAATTATTTGTGTCACCTGCAGCGCTTACTGACCATGGTCATTACAAGTGGTCTGTGCGACAGGGCATTTCAGATGACTGGGAATTCCACATCTCTGGAGAAAGATGGCTGTCTCCCTTCCTAAAAAAAATACGGGGCAAAATGTCTGCCAGCATAACTTTACCAGCACTTGGCCTTATGCACAGAACTCTGGTTTATCCTGTCATAATAATGGATGTAAGTGGCGTTTAGTCCCATTTTTATGCTCCTTTAGGGTGCTGTGAAGTCTTTACATCACCAAAAACAGGCCCACCCATCTGTTGAGATGAAGACAGCTAGGAGATGATGAACTTCCTTGATTTTAAACATTTTCAGGAGGCAAAGTGCCCAAGATGCTCCCAGGATCCTCGAAGAGGCTAATGTGCGGAGGGGTCTCGGACCAGATCCGTGCAGAAGCAAGGGGGAGCAGTGAGGCTCCAGGCCAAGGTCACAGCTGGCACTTTTGGGGGACTTGTAGCCCCCACCCGGATGCCTCTTCGGGCTCACAAACCCCCCAGCAAGCCTGCGTGGGGAGAGCACCTCGTGGCAGACGTGCCGCAGGGCTGCTGGAGAGGAGAGCCGGCGGCACAGGGGTGTGCACAGGGGTGTGCGCGGGGCTCTCGCAGCACCCGCTGCCGCTCACCCCCTCTCGCCTTCCTCCCCCGGCCTCTGCCGATGGTAACGTGCCGCCCGCTGCCGGGATTTCTCCCTTCATAAGCGTGTTACAGGATTCCTCAAGCGATGAGCACAGGCTTTTATCTCYGGAAGGTGTTTGACCTCACTGATGAGCAAATGGACCTGGCCATAGGGTGCCTGAGGACTGGGGTTGCAGATGGACCCTGGGCACGTTTGGTCTGAGAGTCTCTCAGTCTGGCTGTGCACACAGATCCAGAAAAATAGCAGCTCTGCCTGTGGAAGGTAACGGCCGTGATTATTCATGTCGACTGCGTAGTGCGGTGGGAAAATGCTGAGAGCACCCCAGGAAGGGAAATGCATGTGGGTTTATTTCTTACCAACAACCCACACTTCTAATTAATTTGAACATTTAGCCATTCTAATTAATGAGCAAACATTATTTGAAAAACAATGTTTAAATACTTTAGTTTTAATTTAATCAAATATTTAATAGCACTGTAATTAATCTTCTAACTGTTAATGAATTAAATCATGGTCCTCCTGCAGTTTGATTTATAGCGTTGACTTAACTTCAGAAAAACTATCCAGCACTTGATCCTCTGCTGCTGCATTATGAACTCAAATTCAAAACAATACTCTCCATCACATGGGCCAAGATCTGTTGTAAACCAGTGAGCACTATTCAACTTTAATCTTGAGCACATACTTTCCTACACTGTTAATAATGTTTACCACTTATTAAATATGTTCTTCGTAGTAAAGAGTATACCCAGAAACTAATGACTACATAAGCTGGACTGATATAACATGCCTGAATAAGGGGAAGGGATAAGTTGCTTTGCCTGATGATCAGGGTTGAACCTGACAATAAGATTTGGTTCTCCCAATCCTCTGGGCATCGACTGGAATTAAACTGGATTAATATTTTATTAGGGACATCTCTGCTAACTAGCGCAACCCTTACGCCATTGCAAATATAAATGAGGCTGACCACTTCACTTCGATTTTATGAAAAATGTGAATTTGTAGGACAACTACCACAGTTGTTCTATCTTCTGTTGAGTAATCCCTGGCACAGCAGTGTCTTTTTCCTTCACAGATAGCTTTAGATCTTCCAACCTCCCTGTTTTTCTTCTCCTGCTATCTAGAAAATAGATTCTCATTTCATTTGGACGATAAGATTTTAGAAAATATCCACAATCACACCAGAAAGCAAAAACATTGCAAGTTTTCAGGAAGTGAAAATTTCAGTGACATTTCAAATACATTTGGGGGCTAATTGGAACAGTTGCCGTATATTTAAAATGTTTGCTTGGTTTACAGCCCTTTGTTTATAAAAGTGTTTTTACAACTGATGAAACATGCATTGAAACAAGAAATCACTTCCAAACAAAATGACCGCAACTTTTTGTAATAAAAATGTCAAAATGGAATGCCACAACATTTTAAAAGTGCCAGTGTTCCCATGTTTTCTTATAAATATTGAAATGATAGGATCTCACATATGGAGACAAAAAACATCCAGCGATCTTGCTGAAACAGCAAATGTTAAAGAAACACCAAGTTCAGTATTCTTCAGCTAACTCTAAACTCAGTGCCACGCTCTCCCTACGAGAGGACGCCTGCTCAGCCTGGGTGTACAAAAACAATACATACGGTATTCGTGCCTTTTGAGGTGATTCATAGAGAACTATAACGGCCATCTAAATCTGAAGGAGCCTATTGATTCCCATGGACCACTACAAGAGCTGAAATGACTAGTTCCTGGGTGAGGAACCTCATTAAAATTTGAAGAACCACGTCCATTCCCTTGGCCATCCAACTAGCATAGGAGGGTTTTCAGTTTGTTATTACAGCACTGATACTCTGAATAAAAGAAGCATCCAGTTTAACAGAAAGAAGTGAAAATACATTTTGCATCAGCTGTCAAAGCCTAATTACTTATCAAAGCATAGAAACAAACCCAACAACATGAGTACTGCCACGAGAAATTATGTACAAAAACATGGTCATTCTCTCCTCACAAGCCATCAGCCAAACATCAATGCCCCCACTGCTGCAGCAGTGTCACTAGGGGACACACCGAGCTGGCTTGCAACCTGCTGGGAACCCAGGGTAAAAAGCTTTTCCAGAGGCAAGCTGGAAAGAGAGGATTTCAGCTTCAGGGTGAGAGTAGGTCTCATTTCAAATGTTCCTCTGCATTCCCATGTCAGCAAATATGAGTTGCTTGGTCATTGCACAGAATTGCTTGGAACACCGCAACCGAGAGCTGTCAACAGCACCTTCTAGCCTCGTACAAAACAAGGGCAAGGCAATTTCCCAAGCACAGTTAGTAAACTTGGGAAAGAAACATCCATTTTTCATTTAATTYGAAATTTTAATGAGCATCTTCAAATTATCAGTACAAATCTGAAAATGCATGAAGTTCTTCTCAAAACATGACAACGAGATTGAATGATATTTGCCAATAGGATATCTATCTTCTAGCAGCCTTTAAACCTGAACAAGTCACCATCTGTTCACAGTGGAATTAAATACTCCCCCTTCCCACGTCTCTGTTTTCCTGCATATTCATTTATCTCCTTTTAGTCTTTCTTCTTTCCTCTTACTCACTACTTGCGCTTGACGGACTGTGATTAAACCAAGGCAGGCAGCAAGGCGAGCAGTCCATGGCGAGACAGACGTGGCAGCGTTTCCCATGCGTACGGCACGCGTGTGGGGGGGTTACTCACCCCGTCCATCGTGCTGCCAGGCCATGGCTGTCCTCCGCTCCACGGTCTTCCTGGCTCTATTTTATCTCTCTATTTACCAACATCATCACAGTTATCACACAAGTTGTGCTGTATGCTGATACGCCCCAGGGGAAGAAATGTCCGACTTTCTGAATGAACAACTCTTAATACTACTTAAAAGAAGTCATCTTGACAAGTTGATGTATAAGATTATTTGTCATGCACTGCCGTGCTTTGCAATGAGCAATGTGCAGTTCTAAAGGCAGTGTTAATGGCGCAAAGGAAACCCGTCCTCGCACCCTCAGCTGGTGTAAGCCAGCAGTGCTTCACTGAAATCCGGGCACGCGTCCTGAATAAGCCAGCTGAGAATTAGCCTCTTATTTCTGCAGTTAAACCCAGCTACATCTCAGAGTCACCGCGTGGTTCTAGTCCCTACGGGCTTGGAGCCCAAGGTACAGGTCAGGCACCACGGCCGCTAAGCAGCGGCAGAGAAAGAAACACTTTCCCTCTCTTAGGGGACCTGACGTGTCATTTCCAACATTATCAGCAACATCTCTCTCACCAGTGATCCCAGAAGCCTCTGGCTTTGAGACTACCGTGTCACTTAGCTTCTATTACATCAAGACTCCTTTGAGTCCAAATAACAAAACCACCCCCAAATGTAAAATACAGAGTTTCCTAGGAGGACTCAAGTTTAACGCACCGGGACCAAAAGCCTCAGACTTATTTCTCAACCGTGAGGCAAGCTACCGTGCACAGCGCTCCTGCCCAACATCCATCAAACCCCCGGTAACAGGCTGTTTCACCACAGTCAGCTATTAAGAAATGAAAACCGCTCAAGCACTTAAAGCTGTTTTTCTGGACACTCGCACAGGAAGTTTCTGGACTTCAGAGATTTCTGATACAGCTTGGCTGCCTCATTCTACGACTGCAGGAACAACTGGTCTCCTGTTAACAAGGCAAATTCTTTTTTTTTTTCTTTAAGCATTTTTTAATTGTTTTAAAGTGCTGACTTTGCCTAATGATTGCACATCACATTGGATTGTAAGCACTGGTCCAGTTTGAGATGGTTGTCCCTTCTCAGCAGACATCATCTTTAGAATGCAAGCCACCTCAGCAGGACCGGTGCTGCACACTGCCAGGAGACACCTCGGGTATTACAGTGCCAAACTCACTTGGGACACCTACTGAAATCCATAGGGTTTTGCCTGGAGAGAAAGAAGTATACACTGTTCCGGAGAGAAAGATGTATAATGGAAATTAGTCCTTGTGATGGTAGTATTACGGCAAACTGTAAGAGGTTTAAGTAAACTACGAGAGTTATCCAGACAAGTTTTTCCCAATGTGTTATGTCCCTTATTCTTCCTGGATTGCGCCTTCACCTCAGTAAACTGATGAACAACTTCAGGTAGTTTCGGTTCAAAATTACAGAAAGACCATAGTATTTCTCTTAATTTTAACATACAAGCAGACAAAACCGTCATCTCCAGACTGAGCTGTACCTAAGCTTTCTAGGTTTCTTAAGCGCAGAGTCAAAAAATAAGAGCTTGATTTTGAAACTTACATTTACCAAACCAGTGCCCACAYAAAGCACTGAGCTTAAGCCATCCTAGATACTGCTGGGGCGTACCTTCATGTTAGCTGCCTTTCACTAGCCTACTGTTTGCCACGGTGGCTTTTCTATTAGGTTTCATGATGTGCAGAAGCCCAATGATCACTGTAACCGGGAATAAACTGTGGATTTAATTGACTTGTACACAGATCTATTAAAATTGTTGTAAAACAGAAAAATTTAACACTATGTATTATTTATCCCCACACCATTAGCTCATTAAATTAGGAATGCATAAAGTAGTCAGTGCTCAGTAACTAAGTCAAATTAATACACACTTAATTAAAATACAAAATGAGCTTTAAGCAATTCCATTTAATCTCCCTGTTTACAGAGCTGACTGCTCAGCAGGCGGTGGCTGCAGGCTGCCTCGGGGTGCTGGGAGACGGGCGCCCGCACTCCTCCCACAGCACTCGGTGGCACGGGGGACAGCCAGGTGACCCGGCTCCACACGCCTGAAAATTGTCACCTCTCTTCACGGCACACATGTGTGTTGGGGGGAATCGGTCCGAGAACACCTGCACCAAATGCACCGGTTATTTTCAAGGCCCTGCAATGTTAGCTCATTAACCCCAACACCAGACTTCTGTCTATTTTTCCAACCCCAGCTTCAACCTGAGTATCCCAAATCAGGACAGTTGTACTTCTTACAAGCTCACAATTCATTTGTTTCTTAACACAACTTCCCTTGTTAAATTAACGAGCAACGATCCGGCTGAGAGATAGCAAACGTTCAAAGCACGCACAGCATCTTCACCACAGAAGGTTAATAAATATCTTAGTGGTTTGTACTTGGTTCTTCCCTCTTTACACTTTGCCATCAGGTTTCTGAGTATTTTTATGACTCTATTGCACGTCACGCAATTCTTCAAGTCTGGCAGCTATAGTAGCCCCAGGAATATGGTCTCTGCTGCTTCCAAATATTTGAATAAATAGGACTTAAGTTCGAATTAAAAACAACAGCATCTTAGTTCAAATGTGAGTTTCTCAGAAAGTAAGTTCTTTGGATTTGAAAGAGGAAAAAAGACACAGCTTTATTTAAAATCCGGTAACGTGATTCCATAGATTCCCACTAGGAAGCGCGTAGATTGGTGAAGGCTTTCCAGCTACCTCTTTCAGAGAACAGGAAAAGAAACGTAATCCCTCCTAGATGAAACCACATCTTCTCAGTCCTGCAGGGGTAAGAGAAGAGGATTCCACATCTAAACGTCGGCAGTGCTTCTGGGCTCCTTGGTTCGCCTCGTGGCTCCAGCAAAGCCCGCGGCACCACGCGTTGCTCCAGGCTCAGCCCTCGGCCCCTTCAGGGGGCTGCTGCCCTCCTCTTCTGGGCAGGCAGCGTCCTAAACTGCTCTCAGCTTCCAGCCGTTCCTCCACCACTGCTGTCAATATCCAGTAAATGCTGCCCATGAAAAGTAAATCCCATTGATTTTTTTTTTTTAATTGGAGGCTTCGAATGTTTGGCTGGCTGCACAGGCTGCAATTCCAGGCGATCGGTGCCTCAGCGCTCCAGCTGGCACACTGCTCGATGCTCCCATCCGGCCTGCCAGCCCCATCCCTGGAGAGGACGCAGAGGAAAGCGGGGCGCCGGCAGCTGAGCAAGCCCAGGGCTGGGAACCGGCCACACCGGGAGCCCCCTGCCCCCTCCTGCTGCCCAGGGACCGGGGCCGCTGCTGCCAGGCCGCGGTCATCCGCAGTGCCGAGGGCAGGTGCCGAGGCGCGCCACCGAGCGAAATCCCCCCGCGCTGCTTGGAAAGACATTTCTTTTAATGCTTCAAAGGCATACGCAGGTTGGCGGTCACCGGTCCTTTCAGTGGCCTCTTTCCCTCCTCTGGAATACGCAGTGCGCAGGGTCTATGGTGCACTAGTGCTTAGAAAAAAAATATTCTCTTCCCTGTAAACAGCAAGGGATGGAGCCCATATTTCCAATAGCCTAAAATTCACATGCCCAGCATAGCAACAAGAAAAGAGATACTATTCTGAAGGTAAAAAAACCTGGATGGCTTTAACTCGAGGAAGCTAGGTTAGCCACCCAAAGAAAAAAGTATAACTGGTAGGTAAGTGCACCATGTTCAGCGTATGTTTAAAACCATGCAAGGCTGTGTTTATGCATGAGAGATGGGAGAAAGAGAAAGAGCAAGAATAGTAGGGGGAGGTTTATATTCCAGACATTTCAGCCCTAGGGCAAACTATTACTATTGTTCTTCAGTCTCTTTGAAGTCGTGGTAGAAATTAAGCACATACGTTGAGTAAAGATGAACTGAAATGCACGCTTTATGGCTGTAGGAGCCCAGCAGACAAGATGGGCACCAGGCTGGGCTGAAGTACAGTCACAGGACCTCTAGCCTTTAGCCTAGCCTAGAGTCTTCAGCTCTTCCCACGTGGACAGACGTCCCCTCCTGYCCCCCAGCCCCAGAAAGGGGGTGGCTGCCGGGGCAGCACCCAGCAGGCAGGGGCTTGGGCCAGCACGCTGGCGTGGGACGGGTGCAGGTGCTGAGGCAGTCCTGCGAGAATCTCTGATTTTCACCTGCTTTGGCAAATGGCTGAAACAAGCACTTTCCTTGTGTAACTCGGGCATTCCCTCCATGTCTGCTGTCCTTGTGTGGCAGCAGACCTGGAGGTCAGCTGAAAATTGATGGCAGCTTTTTAAGTCTGTTCAGGCTCTTTTTAATGAAATGACATTGAGGAAAAGAGAGCAAGCCAGGATTATGATAATACTGTGTTTTAAACAGAATGATTTAAGGCTCCCAGGAGACAGCTATTTTGATAGCATGGCAAGGGGATGACGGGCTTGGTGACAAACAGGCTTCGCAGTGGCACGGAGCCTCGCGGAGGGCGGCTCCACATCCGGCCAGCGCGGGTTCGGACATGCCAACGCTGCAGGAGCGGAGGGGGATGAGGCTGCGCAGAGCCGAGGCTGGGCGGCCGGACACAAGGTCTGAGCGGACACAAGGCCAGACACAAGGTCTGAGCGTGCCGTCAGTGCCGGGGGCAAGCGGGACCGTCACGGACGCAGGGAGCACGCTGGGGCTGGGAGGCATCCGGCACTGAAGTCAGCTGAGAGATCCTAATGACCAGAGCCCTAAAGACACTGGAGAGAGCGCCTGCAGCCTACGTACCCTGGTTTCCCATTTTACGTTTGTAAGCAGGATCAATTCTGGCTGCAACAGAGGGGTGTTGCGAAGATGAGCATGTTTGATCTCGAAACTGTTAAGACGCAAGGCAAGAAGGTGCTCAGAAACATACACAATATGGATGGCTACCCCAGAAAAGCAGCACCCGCTAGCACAGTACAACAAACCCATCAGCCTGTTAGGTCTGGATGAAGACGCGTCAGAGCAAGCCTCACTATGATCAAAAATCTGTCAGCTGATTAACTTAAACTACAGGATCATGTCTTTGTCTACACTGACTGCTCAGCTGTAGGGAACACTGTTCATTAACGTTCCCTTTCAGACAGTATAGCTTCCTAGTGAGAAAGTACTTTTTCCAGTAGTTTTATACTGGGGGAGGGGAGGTTAAGATTGTTTTTTTCCAATCAAGCATTTCTCCCTTCTGCTCTCTCTGTTTGCTATGCAAGAAGATTTCATTGCTGTAGCCTTAGCTTCATTCCATCTTGCAAATGGCTCTGCTCTCCAGAAGGCAAGCTGCTTTTCAATGAGCAAACTCTCAATGTAATGGATGAAAAACATTATAAATAACTAATAGTGCTGCAAACACTGAAAGACTATCCATCTTTCAGTAAACTGCACATGCTTTTCAGGTTTTGTGACTTCTCCAGATCTCCTGGAAGTAGTGTATAAATATAAAATATTGCAGCTATCACCCTTTATTTCAGCAGTCAATTTTGTTCCTATGTGATATTCATGTTTTGCAAAAAGGGCTCTTTAAAAGGAGTTCACTCTGCTATTTGTGAGCTAAGTGAAGATACACTGTTGCAAATAGAGGAGTAAACTAGGCCAGGGGTGAAGGTGTTTTACAAATTAATTAAGAGTGTGGTTTTCTGAGGAACAACAAGGAAAAGAGGTCATGTAAACTTTTGCCTTAAACAGCCCCTAACTTCTCCAAACATTTGTAACTGTTTTCTAAGCATGCCCTTAAACCTTGCTAATCCGTAACACCTGCATCACAATGTTTACCTGTCTAAGCAACTAGTGTGTAGAAGTGACATCATATTTACTAAATACTTGCTTCTTGTTGTTTGGTTGCATTTTTATTTGCCTCCTGTTTAGCAAATTGAGTGCTGTGAACTGACTCGGCTTGGCCAGCTTACTCTGAAGCCAGCAAAAAATCACGAATGTAGCCAAAAAGGAGCGCTTTTCCATTGGAAATGCCATGATGGATCATTAGCATTTCACTAACAACACTGTCCTAGCACCTCCACCACTTCCTTACACTTTGCACGAGTACACAACTCTGCTCCACAGTCTATTGAGGATCAAGTCGCCTAGGAGATGACCGGCTTGCACAAGGCACAGATTAGCTTCTCCTAGGAGTAACAACATCTAAACGCCCCTTTACTTTTGAAAAACCTTGCATTATTCTGTTTATTACAAATGCAAACACAAAAAGTCTGCCCTCCTGTGGCAAGTCAAAGGTGCATGAATGCAGACTACGGACTGACGCTGCGCTTCTTGCTGAGCAGCAGCGCTGGCCTGGATCCTGCCTGTTACAGGGCAACAGAGCCAGCTCCGGGGTGATCACCCAGAAGGTGCATTTTTTTATCTTGCAAATTAATCTCGTGGGTGCCTTGCGGTTGTTTTCCATCTGTTCTGGCTGCTTAGGCTGCCTGGGAGCCAGACCTGAGAACACAGGGTGCCTCGCAGCTGCGCACGCTTCCCGCGGGATCCCGCCCGTGTTCGCATCTGCTGAGCCTGGATTCCTCTTGCTCTTCCCCGTCACCTCCTCTGAGGGAAGCTGCTGTGACAAGTATTTTTATGGCTCCTTCAGTGCTGCAAATGCGCTTACACGCTCTGTAACAGACGCTGTAGCACTGTGATCGTGGCAATTTGCAGCAAGTCTGCTTCTTTGGATGCAAATTAACTATTTTGGATGACTTAATGATAATCACAGTCATTCAGCAGAGAAAAGAAAGAGGAAATTCTCAAGAACAGGGACAAATATCACTTGCTGGATCAGGAAATAACACATAACATATAAGATTTTGAAGACCTGAGGTCGAACAGCCGTGCGATAGATTTGAGCTCACCCCAAACAGATTTACATCTCTGCGTCTTCCTGGCGCCTGTACCTGCTATAGCGTTTTTCCAGCCACACCATGGAACAACACTTTCAAGTCATTCCTGCACCAGTATCACTACAGGCACATCTCTGCATTGACCTTTATGTTCACCTCTGACAAATTCATGGGGGTGGGGTGTGTGAAATGTGAGAAAAATAGTACATTCAATCACATCGATGCCATAGTTCGGCCCCATGTAAATTTAAATGCACTTGCAATGCACCCCTGTGAGTGGAATCATTTCCTACCAAACTACTTGCTAARCTGCAATCCTGCATAAACACATCTACCTCAGATCCTCATGCCACAGTTATCTGCTAATTGGTCTTCACTCTGTTTATCCTTTTAGTCTTAATTTTTTCCTTTTGTTTGCAAAGAGAGTTCTCAGAAGGCACCAAAACAATGAAGCACCTAGCTGTCAAATTTCTTTGCTGCAAGTTGTTAATTCTACAGTGAAGGTACAAAAAAAATGCATTTTATACTTCTCCCTCAAAAGTTTATTATAGAACGAGAAGGGCTTGAAGCTCTGAATGCTCACTAAATCCTTGAAAAATTTCTAATATTATTTCTGATTTCCCTGTCGCACAGCTCATTTTTCTCCTCTTACAAAGTGTAAAGGAAGACGACCATGAACCATGAATTCTTGGAGGTGTGACTGCATGGATTGCACCACCCAGACAACATTATTAATCTCATGAATAAATCAGAACGTCAATAACCCTGAGGTGGAATTTCCATGCAAAGGTGCTTTTGCAAGGCCCTGTTTAAATGCTGAAGCTTCCTTTCAAATTCCAGTGCTATATTTCAAGTCCTGGAGGTAACATGTCAATTCAGATCGCAGTGATGCCACAGTCACCCCTAAAGAGCCCATACAGCTGTGAAAGACCTTGCTGATCCCAAGCCTCCGGGGATTAATCCACCAGCAGCGATGGAGGAGAGCCCAGCCACCAGCGGGCAGCTCACCAGTGCGGCTCAGAGGTTTCCTTCCCAACAGCCCCATCACAAATAACCCGCTGGGGGCTTGAAGAGGCATCAAACATCTCACATCCCAGAAAGCTGCTCTTGAGATCAGAGGAAAGGGTTGAACAGGGCAAAGCCCTAGGAGAAGCCTTCATAGCTCCTCTGTTAATCAGCTAACCACCTCTGATGAGCCCCCCAGCAGTGTTGCGCCAGCTCACTGAGGCAGCTTTCGCCACCTGCAATGCAAACCACAGATCTGACACTGGCTATTTGAAACGTCAATTAGCTTGTGGTGATTTCCAAACTTCTGCTCTCAAGAGCCGTGTACTACCTGAGATTAGCAGGTCCATGCCCTGGCTGTCCCACACCTTTGCAATCCCAAGGAGCCGTAAGGGATGAGAGGATGCTTCCTGGTGATACCAGCTCCTCTCCTGGTGAGGAAAGCATACAGGAGCTCGCCTCAGAGTGGGAGAAAACAGCAGCAACAGCACTGCAGCTGCTGCAGACCTGCTCTAGAAAGGCGCACGGAGATGGGCCGGAGGACCGGTGCCGCACGGCAAGCATCGATCCTCAGGCCTTTCTTTGAAGCACGGCTCCACACGGAGAGGCACCTGCGTTCACGCAGCACGGTGCTCGACGGCGGATCTGCTCCTGGTGTCCCGCCCGAGGTCCCAAGGCGCACGGGGGCAGTGCCCCACACCTGACGCGGTCAAGGAAAAGGTGCCRGTGCCAATGCTCCGGCAGAGCCATGCTCCGAGCAGAGCGTGCGCGTCCTCCAGGGAAACGGTTTTCCTGAGCCGGCCAGACCACCGCACAGTCTGCTGGCCAGGGAGCTCGGGTAAGCCACGAGTAAGTGTTCAAGTTACGAGCTGTTTGGCCAGACGGAACCCACTGAGATTTGCTCCCTGCTGCATTTTATCTCTTGCTGAAAAAGTCCGGCCAAGCTGGCTGCAGCGCAGTGGTCTCCATTGAGAGCGGGCTCTGCCATGGCCGTGCCAGCTGGGCTGGCAGGACCCTGAACCACAGAGCACCTCCAAGGCCCAGGGGCTTTGTCCCCGCTGGCCAGGGTGGGTGCACCTGAAGCTCAGCACGTACCAGGAGACCCCACCTGAAGCTCAACACGTACCAGGAGACCCCACGGACAAGGGTGCGATGGCAGAAGCCCGACACCACAGTCACTACGGACTCGAGCCAAGCCGCAGACTGGGAACCTCCGCACAGTGACCCACCATCGCTCCTGGCCTAGCCAAGTCCTCCCTCTTGGCCACGGGCACACTCAGCTCCTGTGACCCGGATTTGGCCCCGGTTCATGCTCAGCCCCCCTCTGCGCAGGGGGGTGAAAGCCTCCAGAGATGCAGCCAGAGCCTCGGGAACCCCCTGCAGCCCTCAGTGCAGAAAAGGGAGGCAAGGAAGAGGCTGAGAACAAGCTGCCCTGGTTTACCCTGGGAGTATTTCCAAGATTAATCTCTGCAGACATAAGAGTGCTAAAATATTTATATGAAGAATTTCATGCTTCAGTGTAAATCCCACTGTAAGCCCTACAAAAGCGATAGGGTTTTTTCCTCCTCCCTTTCTCTCCTTGGCTCCGTCTCTCCACACACGTAGAAATAAACTGATAATATCCAGCTAGGCTGAATAAATTCAAAGCTATTGAGCTGTAGAATTACAATTGCCCAGAGAAAAGCACAGAAGGAAGCAACTTTCCTTCCTACAATGCAGGGGTGAGTAATGGAGCATAAATGTGTGAGCTGAGCTCCTGCACCCTCCTGACTGACACAAATACACATCACCTGGAAGATGCCAGCTTAATTTGAGGTCAGACATTGTGTGTGTTAGAGCTGAAGGAACAGGAGATATAATCAGCATCGAGGGGGGAAAAGAACAACGCTATCATCATAGCACAGAGCTATCAAATAGCATAAAGAAATCAAATGTAATTGTGAGAGGTACAAACACCATATAATTCATAACATCAAGTGCCAAACTTCCGAGAGCTGCAGGCCTGCAAAGCTCCCTCCAAACGTGAGATATGTTTCAGCCTACCAATTGGTGATGCACAAGTGAGGTCCTAGCACCTGTGATTAACAACTGATTCACTGAATGCAAGAACTGGCATCAAACTGCTGCTCCACAGAAACGATGGTGGGAGACTTTGACCCTCAAACTCCATGCCTACTCTAGTACCAAAACAGTCTACTAGTAGTCATCTTCAATTTTAAAAGTAGTTCAAGCTTCCTTCATTGTAATGATTTTTTTCAATGAGCTGCAGTGCTTTTCACAACCCCAGGGTTAGTATGCCTGAGAATAACCTGTGCAGAGGGTTAAGCAAAGCTTCTTCACCACACCAATCTGCCAATTTGCCTGCGATTCAGAGTTAAGCCTGCAAGGGAAGGGTCACCTTAGACATCATCGTTATTTTTCCTGTTGACGTTGCAGCATGGCTGCTGATGAGAGGGCTCACTTTGAAACATGGGAATTTCAGGTGAGAAGACAAAACACTCCCCTATAAACTGCTCCTTTCATTTTGCACAAGCCACCGGAGAGCCACCGGCCCCTCCAGCGCTGCTTGGGCAAGTGCCTTGCACCAGTCTGGAACCGCAGGCCGGAGCCAAGATGTTCTTGCTCTTCCTACCAAAACTGCCCTGCCTGCCCCCTCCCCTCCCCACCCTTGCCCAGGTCCACCCAGTCTGGGGCGCATTTGAGAACACAGAGATTGAGCTCCCAGCTATTACTTCGAGTGGGGAGAAAGGGCTAAGGCATCCTGATGGTTCGGTTGGTGTTTAGTGCTGGGCAAACATCATAAATGACAGGCAATGCCTGAAAAAGCTTCCTGTTCTCAATGAGTAGGCAAAGGTATTTATCAAATTATTGTTAGCTATAAATTAAGCAGAAATGTCTTTTCATAAAGGGTCTTTTTCCATTCACAGAAAGGGAAAAATAAAAAGCCTTCACGCAAGTGCCCTCAAACAGCACAATCGCATGCTGCCTTTTCCAGCATCCTCGGCTTTTGTCCTCTCCTGGCCGTTGTTCCCAAGCCCCACGGTGCTGTGTCCAGCTTATTAAGCACAGGCTTTGTGCTTGGCAGTGCTTCCTACAGAGTGACGGAGGACAGGGAACACAGAGGGGTTACGGCACCCGCCACAGCCTCCCAGACGTTTGCAGAGCCAGGGTACGACAGAGCAGCCGCAGCTACGGCAAGGCTGAACATCCCTGCCCTGGGACAACGGGCACTGCCTCCTGCCTCCCAGCCTTTGGAAACAGCAGACAAGCTGCGGGTGCCTTTCACCAGAGCCTAGGGTCCTACTGCACACGGGCAATAAGAATCGGAGCAAATGGGGCTGACAATGTAGTTAGAGACGATATACAATTTTTTTCTCAGTCATTGTTGCCTGCTAAATTTAAATATGACAAAGTACATTATATCTCTGCCTCAGCTTTATCACTTTGGAAGAAAAAAGCTTGGATGTTTCCCAAATCACAGTCCAGACTAGAAGAGCTTTTTATTAAGTTTCTAGCAGAATTGGTTATTTCAGTCTGACTAATGCAAGTGTTGCAAGGGCAAATGATGTGAGCCCACCACTTGCTTTTGTTTGGAGGATGAAAGCATGCTGAGGGACCCCAGCCTTAGAGCAGAACTGAACCATCCACCGCCTGGTGACCAGGATACGACAACTTCCCTTACAGTTGTTTAAATTTTAAACAGCTTTGAGCTGCTCTCAGACTTTCTCTGACCTCCCTATCTAAGCAACGATTTTTTTTTTTTTTGCATTAAGTTATCCCTAGAAAGCATCTGCTTCTTTTTCCTGTTGCTTATACCCTACAAAAATGTAGCATCCCATTCCAAAACCCGCTATGATTATCTGCACCCTTCCTGCAGCCTCCTCAGGCTGAGCTCTCAGCCTTTGACGGGACCCCATTGAGACATCTCCCCTTCTCCCAGTTAGGTGTGTTAACTGGTGATGACCATCATACTGCAAGTCCCTTAGACTCAAAAGACACATCTCTGAACAGAATGATCAGTCCTGCATGTATAGAAAGGTGCTTTAGAGATTTTTTTCTCATGCAGAAGTGAGGCTGTAAATGGAAGGACTCCTTTTCTACAGTCTCAGACTTCCCCTGTCCATGTGAGATTGTCTGTTTACCAACACCAAACATTTCCATTTGTCACCAGTGTTTTATGATCAGGACACTGAATTGCTTATGCAAAGCATGCAGGCTTCCAGGGCTGAAGGGCTAAAATAAAGCTAATGTAGTATAATATGCTGTGAGGATTTTTCACCTTTGTTTCTTTGTTGGTCTCAGGTTAGTAAATCACGAAAACTATAAGGGCACCAGAATCCCATGCACAGGTATCTGGAGAACTTTAGAATTGCATTATTTCTGCTATTTACAAGAAGAGAAATTACTCTTCAGCATTTAATTTTGCATGTTTTCATCTCAGTAAACAGTTTATCTAATGAATACAATGCACAACACAGCAGCAACACCCACGTAGTCTGTTGAAGCAATTTCTGTATTTCTTTAGTTAATAAGCATAAGAAAATTATTCCCAGCATTTTAGGAACAGTTAATGCTATGGTAATGTGGTAAGATATATAATTTATTGCAACATTAATAGGCAATCTCTTAAAATGTATTAACAGCCTCATATCGTGGAGAAGAACCTGAAGTGCAGTCTCAGTAATATGCACCTGCTTAATTCTGAAGATACAGTTCTTCCCTTAGCAAGCACTCCTTCCCGGGGGTGATTGGCTTTAGGCAAGTACGATCAAGTGTTTGGCTTTACTGACCCCAGTAAAGGTTAGCCCCTATCAGCACACACGGTGCTAACACTGAGTACAACTGCTAAACTGCTTAAGCATATGTTTAAGATTACAGAAAAGGAGAATTTTGCAAAATGTTTCCAAAGGTCAGCAGAATAGGGCAAAAGGCTTCAGAGCCAAATGAAGTACTGTTTCCAAAAGGAAATGAAACGGTGGTAAATTCATTTCTCCTGTAGTATCACTGCTTCTTTTAATGTAAGAAGTACATGCACTTAAGAGAGTAACAGCAGAGAGGAAGACCGGGAATGTAGCCATTAGCTTGTCATCTCACTGCACGGGCCACGTAGATCATTCCTAGCCCATTACTGTTGACAGCTTAAAAGTTTGATCTGCTTTTTAGAAGGTAGTGCACAAAAACATTTCAACGCACTATTCCATGCTGGGCATCCATTAAAGGAAGCAAATATGGTCTAAACCTTCCCATGTAGTTTTCATAGGGAAAATAAATGAACTTTTCTGCCAATATTGTGTCACCTTGTAAATTCCCTTCACAGCAGAGCAGCAGAGTGAGCAGTAACACGAAGCAGACACTGGATACTAACCCATTTCAGTGAATCACAGCATGGTCCTGAAAACAGTTTCCTATTAACACCAGTGGGCTTTGGGTCAAATGGTTATTGGGCTATATTTGGTGGATATCTGAAGGGGCTGGCTGCTGAACTGCTTGCTTCTTATGTTAGACATAAGAAGCAGCCACCTGGGTATGCAGCCCTAGCGTGAAATTAAGGAGGAGTACTTAATATTCGGTATTATGTCATCTGGGTGCTGTGCAAGTCTTACACCACTCTGGGCACTAGAAAGCAACCCCCTAGACTTTTAATGCCAGAAAGCTAGAAAACAGAAGATAGGTTTTAGGTTTAGTCTGGAACTTTTGCATTGAGGCAAAACTAATGCAATGATTTGGCTGGATGGAAATGTCACACTGAGTACCCCCACCATGCAGATTATACCTGCCAGTTACACAAACACTCAGTAAGATCCACAAGCCAAAAAAAAAAAAAAGCCAAAAAGGTTCATTTGTGTAATTAAAGAACTAATCCAGGTGTCAACTCAAAAGATGCATCCATGGTGTGACAAGGATGAAACAAGGCAAGTACATTGTATGGTGAAAGACACAAAAAACAGACAGAATTTGTTCTTTATATCCACATCCATTTGCATAGCTTCTGTTAGTCATCTGCACAGAACCAGCTAGAGTTTTGAGCAAGATATTTTCCAGATGAAAAATATTTTAAAGTTCTAGCTGTGAAGACTTGAAATCAATGGACATAGAAATTACTGTAAAAACCTATATAATACAGCAGTGAATTACAGCCTTTTTAAAATGTAGTTGTAGAATTCAATAGCAAGTGGTGAATGAAAAGAAACAAAATCATAATGCCTTCAGGACAGAAACAAAACAAAAACAGATCCTAAGCTGGAGTAAATCAATGCAAATCCACTGGCATCAGTGGAGCAATGTCATGCAAAGTATGTGGTCCACCATTGATGATTAATTCCTGCAGGCCATTTTCAAGAGTAGGGAAGCACAGAAGTAAAGAACCCGTCACTTGTGAGCAAACAGAAAGCACAAGCTTGCAGGAGGACAGAAATATTTCAGCCCTTCAAAAAGCCTGTACATGAAACAAGAGCCTTCCAAGATTCTTGCTGCTGCAACCTGAGTAACTAAGTTGCAATAGTTGGAGTAGATCTATAACGAGAAGTACAGGAATGGCTATAATTTTGCATTTCAGATTTCTTGCTCTGTTGCTTTCCTCAGCCTGAATACTATAGAACAACCAAAAATGATGAAGATAAACAGTGCAGTTGTTTCCCCTCACTACAAAATTGCAATTCTAGTGTCATAAATAGTGATCTCTACAGGGAGAGAATGAGTCTGCTTTTCCAAGAATTACTCTTGGGCTTTGTAAAAGCCACACACTGCAATACGTTTAATATAATATCATTTTTATAACATAGCACTGTGAGACCTACAGCATTTAGCAATAAACTGTGAGTAAGTGCTGATTTGCCATTGCCAGAGCTGTTCCYGTAATAACATTTAAAGTACCATATTCAATAAAGCCTTTTCTTCACTATACATTGATTTGTATGATCTTAGTCAGAAGAAACCTAGCTGGCTTCTTAATGTGTCAGCAGCGTAACACGGAGAACAACATGAACATTTGCTCGTTCTTACTTCTAGTCACCTTGCAGGTGTTCTCCGAGCGTTCAAACAGAGAATGACACTACAAGATGTCCTCAGTTGCCTACCAATTCTCCCTAACTTTCACCTCTGGAGAGGGAAAAAATACGATCTTTCCCTTTTAGCAGTGCCGGGTACGACAGACTCCCCAGAGCGTGGCTGCCCRGGGCAGACCCTCACCGGGGCGTCAGCAAAGCCAAGCATGGGTGCCCAAGGCACGCGTGGCTGGCGCTGCTGCTCTGGGGAGGTGGAAGAGCCGACCGAGAGGGTCGGGGAGCCTCTTCCACCGCCTCCCAAGTTACGGGCTTTGGCTCAAACACACGCCGGTACCGGGGTGGGCAGCAGCAGGCAGCAGCATGGGCTGGTGAGGGAGAGAAAAGCTTCCACCCACCGTGACGCTGGCATACTGGGGGTAGCTGAAGCTGATATTTTACGTTACTTTCCACCAGTCTTTTCTGTAATGAAAGGATGGAATAACCCAATTCCTTGAAATGTGATTAAGACGTAGGGACTGATTTCTGCCTGTTGCAGGGTATTCTGACTAAGCCTCTTTGACATGTATTCATTTTTCAGATCAATGCTTGTTATTAGCTTGCATGGTTAGCTTTGTTCTTCTATTCAGGAGGGACATCTGATGTGCCCTGACAGCTTTAATCCATATTTAAAAGTGACTATTAGCAGATACATGTATATAGGGTTACTCTAATTTCATCTAGCTTGTCAGCTGCTGAAAATGGATTGACAAATACCTACTCATAACCTAAACCAGTGGAAGAAATCATAGTCTTAGGAGAAAAATCGGCAGAGACTGCAATTTTATGGGTTCTCCAGGAAATGTTTTTCCTTCACAATTTGAAACTTCGGAAATTTCTACAGAATGTGCAGCAGCTCAGGACATGTGGAAACAGGATGGTCCTAGTGGTTAATTATGGATTTAAGAACTTGACCTGACTGTACCAGGTCATGACCTAGCCTTCCTTTTTCAGCATCACAGTTCTGGTTCCCTCCTGTGACAGGTTACTCGGTCCTGTGGAAAGCAGCTCTACCTTCTATGGAACAAAGACATCCAAAAAAGCCAGCTGTACAAATTCACTTCACTTCACCATACTTTTTAGAACAGATAGTTCAGTCTGAGCAAGGAATCAAAAACACCTTCCTCCTGACTCCATGTTAAACTTCTAATTGATATTGCAATTATTGTTTGTGTTTTTTGTTTCTTATGACTGTTATTGGATTAAAAGCATTTGGGGATACTCATATCTCAAATTTTCCCTTCTCTTTCACAAAACAGAGCCTTACATGACTGGCTCAGGAACCATTTCTTCTTTGAGCGGCACATGAAGTTTCCTTACTTCAGATTATCTAAATCTGCCAGCTACAGATTGACCTCTGACAATAGGCCTTTTGTTCATTTCCCACATTAATAATGAGGATTTACTTCAGGCAGAGCAACTTCTCAGGACTATCCAGAGAAAGGCAGTGGGCAAAAGGAAGCCCAAGTTCTCACTATAAGGCAGACATCCTCGGCAGCCTGAAAGCACCTCAGACTGCAGAGCCCAACTGTTTCACCATTACAAAAAGATGACAAATAGCCTTGCAATGCAGAGGACATCTCCAGAGAAAACAGATTCTCACACACTGTCTCCTTGAACTGGGGAGAAACAAATTCTTAAAGAATATTTCCATGTCTGCCTTATTAATGGAAACAGCTGCATAGTAAGAAAAAATCAATGGCTTGTAAAAAAATCCATAAGTCTGCTACAGTATGTTGCTGTCTTCTTTATAGCAATGGTCAATACTGAATATTAATTAATAATCAATGGTACTAATAATACTTCAACTAAATATGGACTATAGCTCAAAGTTTTCTTGTATCGCCTGTGTGATGCTTTCTCCAATATCATCTCAAGCACTTCATTTTTTGGCTATAATTAAAAACACTATCATGTGCTGTCTGAAAACTGATCACAGTCTGTTCATAAAGACCTGCTAGGAAATGTATCATCGTGATCACAGCTTGACACACAAACTTCTCCATGTAGCCAACGCAGTGGCGCACATCCAGTTGGGATGATCAATTAGGCATTCAGAATACACAAAGAGAGATCGTTTTTTCCCTTTAACGGGGACAAATGCTGCAGTTTAATTTAGAGAAATTATACCCTTAGTACCTTCCCAGAAGCACGGCTTTGAATGACGGGCATCTTCATTTTGTAGAACAATATCTGAAAGAGTGGCACAAAAATGCTGTCTCTAGCATGTCCATAGGGCCATTTCACTGCCTATCAGGACAAATGTCCTGGGGCAGTAAATAGATTACATGTATAATAATTGCGTTAGAATTGCAGTGATGAATTCTGACAGCTGTAACTTCTGCAGGGTTATGAACGGAATGCAAAATTGTGTGTTATCTTATCATACTTGCAACTTGCTTCTAGGACTTCAATTTCCTCCAGCAAGACATGGAAAACCTGAAATTAGCATTAGCAGCAGTACGCCTCCACTGTAGATTCATGGCAAAAACAATGGACCCATTTTAATTAACTGTCAAATTCATACCCCTAATAAGGGGTCTGGAAGTAATAGAGAGCAAACAGATTGCATTGTACTGAAAGTCTACAAGAGGTGCAACAGCATAGTTTATGGAAGTCCTCTTTGACACTGAAGTTACAATCATCTATCTCCAAGCACAGCCTATAAACACAGAAATACAGAAAAGTTGCTGTAAACTGGTTTTTATTTAGTTGCAAATAAACATCAGCATAAAGGATAACTAGTACCAATAACTGTTAAAAGGACAAGGAAATTCATGGCAATAGTTACAGGTAATTGAGAGAACATGAGAATTTCTGGTTCTTGTCCAGCGGAAGCCTAGTCCATATGAGCCTCGAGTCACGTGCTTTTCTGAATAGCTATTCTTGAGAGGAAGAATAGGGCCTGCGGTCTAATAATTGTTGTTTTACAGTAGCAGTAATTTATTTTCCAGTCTATTTTGTCACCAACCTACTGAATTCTCCTACAGCTCTTCCAGAAGGAACATGTCCTGAGGTTTGGCCAAAATGGTGGACATTGAACCTGGCACGTCTGCTTGCAGGGCAGAGAGCAAACAGATGTCTCCGAGAAGACTGATCACGTCAGAAGATGGATGCCCATCCCCAGCTTGGAAAACCGTCTATCCTCTGTGCTAGGTGGATCCCAGCTTCTCTCAGTTCTATCCTGTTTTTAATATATACTCAAGAACTTTCTGCTCAAATGCTCCGTTTCTTCCCACCCAGGACAGCACGGTGCTGGGGAGTAAGCCAAGTGAGGCACCCCTTCCCCGGTGAACCCGGCTCGCTGGCTGCTGCCACCCTGCCTGCGTGGGACAGATTGCCCATCCTCTCAAGGCAAGTGCTTCATTCTTTGTAACGTTTTAAAAACAAAAATCCAGAGAAACAGTCCGTGTTTTCATGATTTCGTTCTGAACCCATTCACGCAAGTGCGTGTATAAGCATATGGGGTCTGCTGTGCGTGTCCTTCATATACCAAGAGATGTGCCTTGTTTTTCCCAAGAAATGCATTTCTTTCCATTTTCTGACTTCTCATCCAGCTCCATTCTCCCCTGACCTTTCTGGGGTTTTTTTTCTGTAAATAAGGGGGAAGGAGAGAGGACTCTCTTAGCAGGTTGAAACAGTTTGATGCCTTGGAAAATGATCCCTTTGACACAATGAGTGCTACATAAATATTTTCTCAGCTGTGTTTAAATAGGATCTGTGGACAATGATCATCTAAGGAACCACAGACAGAATTACAAGTGGAGCCATTTTTATATCTTGTGCCATAGGCATGGATTTGGCATGCAGAACCGATCACGCAGATGCGCTGAGGGAGAGAAGTGCTCAGCATGCAAGAAATGAAGGGTTAATTGCAGGTACCACATGAACTCACTCAAAATTGAAATAATCACCTGGTTGGTATCCTTCACTTCACCATTTCCCAAACACTGTTCTACTAATATTTATCATATCTTTGTTTTCATTAAGGAAGCACCTGCTCCCTAAATCTAAATATTTGAGAAGCTTTGAAAAAACATTCAGTCCAACATAAATCACATTTGGCAACCTGCTCCCCTTTGATAACTAAGTTACTTGGATCTCTCACAGTATCTCTAGATCACATCTTGTTCCTACTTTCCTCTTGCTGTAGTTCAGCCTGATGTTTAAGCATACTCCTATTTCTATGCACTATGTAGTCTGGCTAGCACTACAGGTAGAGAATGAAATGCAGGACTAAGCCCTTGGATTGCGACAAGCGAATTCAAGAGGAAAGCCTGACGACTCTGAACAGAACCAAAATGAATAAAAGAGAAGCAAGCACTGGCAAAACACAAAGCAGAGTCTTATCTAAAATCATTCCCTTCTGCAAGTCTTCTTTCTTTCCTGTGAGTCTTCCAAAAGTATCACCACGATTTCAGCGTGCGTTTACTCTTTACGTTGGGAATGCCTGAATGAGCACATTATATAGAGGCTGCCCTTACAGTAAAAGAAAGGAGAAGAAAGATTTAAGATGTTTTGGGGTTGTTTTAACAATAGTCTGTGCATGCATTTACATTCCTTCATTGCTTCCTATAGCCCTTCCTACATCCAAAATTGCATCGAGGGGAGCAGAGTTAGAGCTGAGAGAGACATATTTTCTTCCTCTCTTTCTAAACCAATCTAAGTTATCCAGATTGCACAGCTAGGTGCATCCCAGCTCCATGGCCATCTAACACCCACACTACCATGTAGTCATGCCATTCCCACCTGTGATTTAAATGGAGACAGATTCTCCTTACTTTGTGCAATGTAGAGCTACAAGCAACTTAATTGAGAAATGGTTCTAATCATGTCAGTGGCGTTACCTGCAATACAAAGAAAAGCACGAAGTGGGGTTTTGTTCCCAACGTCAACTGTTGGAGCGGGAAGTAATTTATTTGTGAGCTCAACCTACCTAAGGCGGCACATATCTGACACAAAACAACATCTGAGTAGTTCACAGAATGGTACAACAGGGTTCAGTAGGTGAAACAATTACAATTAAAAACCCTGGAAATAGAACCTAAGCTGTAAAAATAATAAAGCTGTGCAGGAATCAGACTTTCCATTTATCAGAATGTTGTGCAGTTTCAAACTACAGYTAATTCCAAGTCAGAATGGGGGAAAAAACCATATTACAACTCTGAAATTACTTTTTTTTTTTTAATGCCAAGACATTTTACATCATTTCAGTTCATTACAGTACAAACTGCAAGCAAACTTTGGTATGAAATATGAAGACATATTTCTTCACTCTTGAAAAGGTATATTTTCACCATGTGCTTTGCTTGTCCCTGACCATTTCCTTGATATCAATACACTTGTTTTCAGTGTTAATGAAATAACAATTCCCAAAAGAAAAAATGTCCCATCAGAAAACACTCTATAGCTTTAATCATCAATTAGGCCAGACTGCCAAAAGGTGCAGTAGGTATTTAGGTAAATGAAGTGCTTCAAATCAACTGTCTTTCTGGAATACCTTAATTCAGCTACTGAACACAGCTCCTGGGCGTCAGTTATGCCTTGCTTCGAGCACTGATGTGAAAGGAGCATCTCCAGTGAATAGGACTTTTCAGGACGGTAGAAACCAGGCATGCTCTTTCCTTGTGCTATTCTTAGACTGAAATATTCATCCTTAAATTGCTTCTGTACCTCTAACTGGGTTGTCTGGCAAGCTGACAGACAAATCTTAGTAAAAGACAGACTTGATAAATATGCCAGGAGAAGTACTTGCAGTCTTTTTACACAAAGGAAAAAATGGGGAAAAAAATTAGAAAAAGAGAGAGAGAATAAGATAGAAGAAAATGCAAATTGCTCAGCTGCCCTTACTCAATGGATGATTTCTGGAGAAGGTCAGTGAGAAAAATGGTCATTTATGCCAAACAAGGCAAAGCAAAATATTTAGGCTGTCTCTTTCTTTGCCTGATGTACAAAAAAAGTCTTTTGGTATCGCCTAGATCTAAGCAGGAGAAAGACTATTGCCAGGCTTGCTCCCACTGAAGTTGTAGGAAAGACCCTCCCAAGCCCCATACACTGAGTTGAAGCTGGGATGTGCCATCACTGCTCTGCAGTTCAGAGCTCAGGTGAAGGCTTGGAGACAGCGAGCCAGAAGACCGCAAAGACAAAAAAAAGCATTTCTGTTTCTTTCTATTTGTCCTGGGGTCTGAGCGTGAGGTTGTTTCTCTACAATGTGTGAACAAGAAAGATGCTTTCAACAAAAACAAACTTGATATTCTTCTGTAATCACAGGCTTCAGAGCAGAGTTTCAAAAAGTTCTGGGATGTTCATGGTAAGCTGATGAGAGTCGCAAGACATCTAAATTCAGGCTACCTGAACAAGCTGAATGAGCTGCCCCAGGCTTCCTCTGCAATGAATGGGTCAGACACCGAAGTCATGAGAGGTGTCAGAGGGGAGGGCTAAATCACCCCCCAGACATACCTGTCTACCTCTGCTGACTAAAGAAACAAAGTAGAATTAGATGGGGTGGGGATCCAAAGCCATCTTCGTAATTTTACGAGTATTGGAAGGGTATTTTTTTTTCTTTCAGGGTGGGACCTGGACGTGTGACAGTCATCGCATTGTCTTTCTGCACCTTCTGTCTCCTGGCAGGGTGCCTTCAAGGTCAAAGCATGATCTGAAAGCTTTCCCACCCACCCATATTTCTCCAAGTCTGAGCCCACAGATAAGTGAAGCTGTCATTCTTAATAGCTTTCGCCCAGCTCATAGAGGTTATGTGATAATGCTTGCTTTTATGTGTACACATATGTCGCTTTTGTTGGCAGCGGGATACACATGGGAATTAAAAGAAGCTGGCTAAATTCCCCCAGGCTCAGGTCTCCAGTATGAAAGATTATGGTTGCTGAGCTCTGGCATTGCTTTGCCCACAAATAAATAGAAAAAGAAAAACTGCACTTTCAGAAGAGAGCGACAACTAAAATTTATCCTGCAAGTGACCCAGCCTGATCCTAAAGATCGATCAAGTGAATTTGGTTCTTTTATCAGTGACTTTTCTTGAATGTTATGCACTGACTTGATCAAGCTAAGGGAAACAGAAAGAAATCTAAAGTTATAATTCAGAGGAGAAAATATTCTTAGCAACCATTTATTATTACTATTATATTTTATCAAAATAAAATGAGGTGAAACAAGACAGAATGGTGGTCCTGTACCACTATGTTACTACAATTTAACAGAACACAAAAGTAGAGTCAGTTATTTTCTCTCCAGTTTTGCTTGTTTGGGGGACCCTTGAAAGTCATTAAAACCAAAATGAAGTAAACACATTCTGTAGCTGAGAGCACATTCACCAAAACATGAGTGAGCCAGAAAACTCAGGACTGTGTTCAATGTGTCTTTAACAGGGATAAGCAGCACCATGGGAGTCAAAGAGGTGGTGACAGCTCCTTCCAGGTTTAAGCCCAATGCACCAAAACAGATTGGCCCCCACCGATTTATTTCTTATTTAAATCCATGACAACTTGCACGCCAGTGTAAAAATATTCTCCAATTTTAACACGTTACACACAGATAAGTCCCTTGCAGAGCCAGCCCACTGCAAACCATGCCTTTCCACCAGGCTGTTCAACAACGACTGCAACAAGCTCTTTACCCCAGTGCCATAGCCCCTTGCACTGAGCTGTTTTCCTGAAGCTCTCCGTGCAAGTCAGTAGTAAACATACTCGCCAAACCTACTTTCTCCCTGGGTTTCCTGCTGTGTTAGTCTACAGGCTCTGTTGTCCTGAAGGGCCCTCTGCGGGTTCCCTTGCCAGCAGCCTGCCAACTGTGAGATAGTGCCTGTGACTTGTAGGTCAATTAATATTGATGATCTTATTTGAGAAGAGATTTATGGATATCAAACAGTGACCTTTCCCAAAATACTGATCTGTACCAGTCTGGCAAAACAAGGTTCTTCCCATAGACATACACATCCTTAGTGTCCAAAATGTGGCCGTTAACTTGGTGCAGAAGGTGACCGGAGAGGCGGTAGGAAAAGAAAAACAGAACAAATCCTGCCCCAGCAAATCACACAAGGACACAATGCAGCACACAATGGAGTTGATGAGCACCTTCCTTCTAACTTAATTGTGCATTTTATCAGGCCCTGAAGACAAACACAGCATTTATCAGTCCATGGGTTAAGACCCCTTGGAGGCTGTGGAAGCGCTGTTTGAAAGCATGGTGAATGAAATATTAGTAACCCAGTTCTGCCAGCTCAGGGGAGGGGGAGGCAGCTCTAAGCACAGGCTGCAAGCATTTTCCCTCGGCAGCCACTGAGTGCCTGCAAGAGCTGGCCACAGCTCCGCTCCTCGTGCCCTCAGCCAGGCCTCAGTGTTCCGCGCCCATGGGGCCGAGCTGTTGTGAATGCAGGGCCTGATGATAAATGGGGCAAAGTAGTTTTTCCATGGTAAAGGATTCCTGAAGCCCTGATCTCTCCCATTCGCAGGCTGAGTAGTGACAGAAGAAATCCTGTTTTCCTTGGACAAACATTTTAAGCTACTTCCTGAAGTCAGTGATGCTCTATCATATCTCTGCCTGCAGAGCATTTTGGACTAACGTGCTCAAAGCATGTCCCCAAACCCTTGGATGCCTCTGACCTTGAAAGGATGTCAGTCCGAGTTTAAAGCAGTGGGATTTGCAGCTGCCCAGCACTCCCTGGCCAGGGGCATGGGATATGATGTGTTAACGTTAGACTAGGTTCTCAGCCACGAACGTGCAGTAAACTTTCCTTGGTTTCCAGTAGCTGAAGGTACAACCTGTTTTGCTATCCTACTGATGGTTCCCAAGCTCAGCAACTAACTGAAAATCTTCACACATGACAGATTAGTTGCCATATGCTGACTTAGAAGCTCTCAAAGACGACCTCCAGTCTGTTTGTCCTCATACAGCCACCCTACACTCCTCCCTGTCTCGCACTACCCACAGATGGACGAGTTAAATTTGAGCTTGCTGATACTCAATACCTTACAAGGTGTTTTATCTGCCTTACTTGATTCACTAACAACAGTGGAAGCATTTTAGATGTTTCTGATACACATTGCAGAGCAGAAATGGTGTGCTAGGCCACGTGCCAAGGTTGCATAACTGAAAGGGGGAATCTCTGGTACCCAGGGAGATTTATTCCAACTCTCCATCCATTTCTGTTTCCTTCTGACCCAGAAAAACCTTCAGGAGTAATCCCCAGCCGGGCTACTCCTCTCCCTCCCCACAAGCAGGCAACGAGGTCGGCGGGAGCCTGGGCCCGGGCAGCCTGGCGTCTGGCCGCAGGAGGAAGGCAGCGTGGCCTGTCCCGCTTTGCCCCCCACGGCCCTGCCGGCTGCTCCTCGGCCCCGTTGCCCTCCGGGGGCACCCCCTGCCCGGCTCCCCGGCCGGGGAGGCCCTTCTGGCAGCGGAGGTGCAGGGGCACCCTGACCCGGCACGGGGCACGCCTGGGCAGGCCAGAGGCCTCTCTGCCCCATCCTGACCGGCTGGCCAAAGGACTCCCACCAGCACCGCGGCTGCCGGCAGGACAAAGGGAGAGCACGGCCGCGCCGAGAGCGCCTGGCACTGCCGCTGAGCGTCCCTGCCGCGCGCGGGCCCGGGGCAGCTGCCGCCGCCCAGCCGGCGAGAGCATAGACACGCTGCTGTTACATTTACAGAAAGCTTTGAGAGTGCTCCGGGTTGGGGATTAACGTGAAGCGAGGCTACAAGGCAGCACTACCAAGCGAGCACAGCGTCAGATCACCCAACAAATAGAAAATGGGAAGCACTGGACCCCGCATGCCCACCACAGGTCATCGGTTAGTTGGTACTTTCACACGTCTAGATTCTGATTTGTAGTATTAAGCATTAAGCCACATTGCCAGCTGCTGTAAATCATAAATCCCATAGCACCCCACTGATTTATGACACCCAGGACTCCCGCCCCTGTACACCACAGCTCCTTCACAACCRATTCAGAAACCACCAAAACGTAATCACCTTTGCGGTGGAAAAGCGCTGGAAAGCTGAAGATAGGTCTATATCTGAACTGCCATGGTTGTAATATGTTGTAATCTACAGCAAATTAGTGTTCATGCTATTGACCAAACAGATTCTGTCCAAAAACGAACCAACTTTAAAGTAGGTTTAAAATCACTCTGCTTCTTTATACATTACGTTTGGTCTCAAAGGAGACCTTTATTGCTAGAGAATCATTATCCTAGTGTCTGCACCCTTCGGGTACTTCATGGAGCAGCGTGACAGGCATCCGTCACGCGCTGGTTCACAACTGCGAATAAACCCAACAGCAGCGATTCCCCGGCTGCTCCAGGGCAGCGCGATCCCCTCGCCCGAGCAGGGACAGCACGCGGGCAGTGTCGGCACACGAAAAGAGTCCTCCCGCCTCACCCACATCACTGAGCGTCTTGACTTGGATTCCTATCTTCTGTGTTCAGAATTAGTATTGCTGCAATCCATCACTTTCCACAGGTCTCTAAGTTCAAAAGTAACAGTATATAAAAGATAGATGCACAGAGAACATTGCTTACAACTTTGTGTTCAACTGCCATTATTTTTACATTCAATGTACATTAATTTTAATGAGTAGATTCATGCAAAAGGTACAAAACCAGAAATATGTACTTATCAAGGATCCCTCTATGAAGGATCACTAAATGCTCTGAACAGGCTGTTAAAAGCAATCAGGATAAAACACACTATCAGGAAACAGGAGAAAGAAATCAGATAAAATAAAACTTAGGAACAAAAGAAGGGAGTAACTGATAGAGGAGATAATGCAACTGAGCAGTAAAATTAGCCAGCCCTATTAGCACCTCTCATGCATAACATCTGAGCCATCAGTTAAAAATCCAAGCAAAATGCATCACCACTAATAGCAAATATCTGTGTCAGCATCTTCTGTAGGAAGGTAAGGGGAAGCAGTCACAAATTAAAGGGCTGACGACCAAGGTGGCAATTCCTATGGCAAGAGCTTTCTGGCAACCCTGAATGGGTGGATAAAGCAAACACTGAGAACCTTTTCCTCCCACCCAGACCTTGCAGAAGCAGCCTCAGAGCTGGGAAAACAGGGCAAAGCAGCCCCAGCTGCACCAGCCCTGCATCCCTGGAGAGACCAGAGTCGCCATCACCAAGCCTTTTGCTCCACAACCCTCCAGCTAGCAAGGCTCCCTGCAGCCCTTGCATCCTGCAAGGTTTATGAAGTGCCCGTATTTATATTTCATCTGACTTTTGAGAAAGATGCATTTGCACTTGACAATGACTGGCTTTTAGCAAAGCTGTTTTAATAAAACACTAGGCAGCTTTAAAGCCTTATTGAGATTACCACTTATGAACAAAAAAAGAAAAGAGGGAAAAGGAGAAATTGTCAGCCAACATCAATGCCACTTGACTTCCTTTTAGTCATCGTGAGTGTCTTGTGTATGAAAAGGCATGCATCCCTCATGCACTATTAAAACTCTGTTAAATTATGGTTACCCTTCAGCCAGGCACAAGCCTGCTCCTAAGCCAAACGGTACTAGGTATTAAAGACAAAGAGCAACAAAAGGAACCTAAAGAAGGAGAGATTCAAATTCAATTTAATTTATTTAATATGAAATCAAAGTACTTTACCCAGGTGGTCACCAAGGCATTAAGATCAGACTGAAAATGAGCGGGAACCCCTAAGAGAGACAAGAGAGGCGGGGACACCGCCTGCAGTGATCAGCGGGGTCCCTTGGTCCCTGCAGGTACAACAGGAACTGTGGCACTGGTTTGCTTAATCACATTCTTGTTATAATGAAGTTTAAAACAAATCTCTTCCACACTGCAGCCAACTCTTCCACTCCTCGGCCATGTCTCATCTGAGGACTACCAAAGTGCTTTCAGAGGGAAATGAGCACCTTCGGCATTCCTTTTGTTGTGGCAAGAACACACAACACATTATCATTAGGTCCTATAAAACCCATCGGTTTAGGGGAAGAGGTGCACTGGGTAGCTGCTCCCGCCTTTTCATCAACTTCGGTAAGCTGAGCTAGCTGTGCGCGCCTAGAAGCAGCGCGAGGTGCTCCCCACGCATCTGCTCACTCCAGTGAAGCCTGTGCAGAGTTAAACGCCAGTGCTCCTTCACAGCAGGGCATTGCTACACAAAAGCAGTGTCAGGACCCGGCCTGATCAGACCAAGGGGTCGTAGAAGTTTCAAAATTCCCTCGGGCTAAATTAAGGTGAAACGACACCAAATGAACGTTTTTTTTATCCAAGGCAGAAGCAATCTGAACTTGGAAAGCGTAACAATAAACAACCCGAACTTAGAAAGTGTAGCGGTAGGCAACGTGGGTTCTGTTGAAACATTTAGAAGAAGAAGAGGAAAGAGAGGAAAAGAGAAGGCGGGGCTGGGGGGAGAGAGAAATCACCACCCTTGGATCCCACGATGACGGATGCAGCGATCCTCCGGTGGCGGGTGCACGCCGGCTCCTTGGGCTGGGGTCTTTTTATAGTCTTGTCCCCTCCCTCTCGCTTGCATCAGCCAGGTCGTTTCTAGAACTTTTCGCGCAGGCGCTGTTGTGGAGGGGGTGGTCGCGAGGGGTCTTTTGGTAGTCTTCAGGTGGTCGCAAGCCCCTTCCTCAGATAAACCCTGTATGACCTTTTGCTATGTACGGTGAGATGTCCGGCTTGAGCGGAACACGGAGCTGCACAACCCTCCAGCACGTCCTGCGTGTCCTGTATTATCCAACTCCTCGTTTGCACCTTGTCACTGCTATGCAAAGCCCATTTGCCACAATGTTTGAGGCATCAACTTCACATCAACGCTTCCAGTCTCTCACAAGCAGGAAAACATCCTTCTAGGAAAATAAAGGATGTCCCACACCATGACTGCTCAGAAAGGAGATGCTTTGATCCCAGCTGTCTCTGCTGATCAACATCAGGACTGGACAGAGCCCCAAACCACTCCTGACCAAACCCCTGCAGCTGGCCAGTGCAGCCACCCTTGCCTACAGCAGCCACAGATCCGATCCGATTCTTGCACGCCTCAGCTCAAAATCTCTCGTTAGCATGTAAAATCCAATTCACAGTACATCTATTGTCATATTATTTCCAAGAAAAGCAGGGAAAACAGCAAAGTGCATTTCCCATGTACTGCATTTGTGACAGTGAGCTGATATTTTCATAAAGAGTTCAGATCTTAGGGGCTTTCCCACCCATTCTCTCCAGAAAGGACCTTGAAAATAATAAAAATAGCAGTATTTTTCAAAAGAATTAGTGCAAACAGCAAAAATTCCTCACTCCAGAAGCACCCAAAGGAGCCAAGGTGCGCAAGCTTCCCAGCTTTTTATTTCCACGGCCTCAGTCCACCACTTACGAACGCAGGGCTGCCACGAGATACGAGTTCACACCCTCCCGGCCTCGCCAAGGCAGCGCTGCAGCCACCGTGTCTGCAGCCCCCACCTCCGGGCCGTGAACAGATGGAGCTGGACCGTCCCGGAGCCATTCCTCTGCTCTCTGTTCTCCTGTCACCATGGGTCCTGCTGCTCCGTGCTGCCTACCACGCTGCACCACACGGAGCAAGCCCCCTTTTTTCTCCGAGACAGGATCACCGACTTCTTCAGGAGGTGCCACCACACCGAGCACCACAGGGACGCATGCCCTCAGCTCCGCACCACCCTGGAGTCATTGCAGGGGCACACCGTTCTCCAAAGGGGTGATTAAACGCAGATCACTGTTGAGGAGCTCAACAGCAATTTAACGAACACAAACAGGTTACTTCCGCTGTGCCTTCTACCCAGGGCGAATGTCAGGCTGCAGGTCATGTGCTGTTTTCATGTACAAGAGGTACCTGGCAGAAGCAAGATCTGCACCAGCTCTGAGAGACATTTGCACGAGTTTCCCCCTAAGCCAAAAGTCTGGCCATTCAGCGCTCTCTCCCTGTGACAGAGATCTTGCTCACTTCAGTGAGAAAAGAGAAAAGTTATATAAAGGATTAGCGAGAATGACAATTTCAACAACTGGGTTAATGTCTCTCAATGGGGAATAGATCTGTTGGCTACCGAGATCAGAAGAGCCTTGCCTGCCCACAGAGTGACCTTACTTCCACTACGGTAAGATAACGATTGATTGATTTCACAGGCTTTTACGCTGAACTTTGTTTTCTCTCTTCGGTTTCCATGGTGAGGTAAGCAATGTAAATAAACAGCCCCAAGGTACATTAACTCCACTGGAAGGAAAACACATGATCCTGTCGTAAAGCATTCATCCAATAATTCTTCAAAACCATAAGTAAGGCTGTAATTTGCTATTGCTACGATCCAGCCATTCATTTAACTCTTCCAAAACTGTTCTTTCCACAGAGATCATCGTGCATCTGAAGCAAAACTCAAGTATGGCATCACCAACCTGTTTGTTTTAGGGTTTTGGTTTTGTGGTTTTTTGTTGTTTGGTTGGTTTTAAGTTGAGAAGGGAGTAAATGCACCCAGCTACGTCAGACCCAACACAGTCAGAAGTGCAGCACTGCGCTGCCTCCACATCCCCCAGGCCAAGGGGCTGCTGGAGGGACTGGGAGCCCGGCTGCAGCACCCTGTACGTGGTTATCCAGCCGAGCTGAAACCAGCCTGGCAGACAGAGCTGAAAAGCTGTTTCTATGCTGTTTCCCCAAACCATCCTCTGACCCCCGAGCTCAGGGTCAGAACGCAGGGCATATCTGCAGCAGTTCCATCCAGCCTCAGGTAGGTGAGCGAAGGGGGAACCGGCAGCTGGTGCCTCACGGCGCTGCCCCGTCCCCATCAGCCTGCCCCGGGTGAGCCCTGCGCCGAGCACGAAGGGCACTGTAGGGCTGGGATCGGCCCGCGGCCGCACACCGGCCACGGAACCCTCTGAATGCCAGCCCCGTTCTCTCCCCCGGCCCCGGCAGAGCGCTGCCCTCCAAAGCGGCTGGAGCACAGTCAGAGCTGTTCTGGCCCCGTCCGCGCTGCTTTGCTGCCACCACTCCTGGAAGACAGTCACACCAGTTACTGTGTTATCTGGGCAAGCGAAAAAACAAATTACTTCATTTGTAAAGAGGCAGGAGGCTTTGATGCAGCAAATAGGAGGATTGCTCTTGTTAATATTTGATATTATTGTTACAGCTAAGTATTATTTCCCACTTTGCCTAGGCTGAGGCTTTAATCTTTGAATTAAAAACTTCTCTTCAAAAATTCAGCAGAACACACGAGGTATATAATATTTTAAGACTTCGGTCCAGCTTCACCAGTGCTGGTGAAAGGAGATGTGAAATGCCTCTCTGGGCCGAGGCCCGTCATGTCCTGGAGGGGGACCAAGAGTCAGCGTGTGCCTGGGTTTCCCTCACGCCATCCACGCTCGGCCGGAGCAGGTCGCTACCAGCACCAGGGAAACACGGAGCACGTCCCAGCGCCTCTCCAGGTGCCTTCGAGCGTTGGGAACCGGTGCTGGCAAAGCTCTGCTTTGGGAAGTGTCTCCATCCTGAAGCAAAACACCCTTAACAGGGCTAAGCTTTACTGGAAAAAAAAAGGTGGAGGGGGATGTTTCCACAAAATGCAAACACTTTTTAGGAAGAGAGAAAAATCAGTGAATACATAATTTTGACTAAAATTTTTTTTAACCACAGCTAGTTAGAATGTATTTTAATAACTGTTGGACCTTTACACAAAAATGAATTAAGCCCTGCTGAACAATACTTCCTCTAACAGACATACAGTCAGCGATGCTTCCCTGTGGCAGACTTAATCAGAAATGGAAATTCATTTAGCACCTCATTGATTAATCATTATGCCACAGCTCTTCAACAAAATGGAATTAAAAGGAACCATGTAATATTGTTACACACTTTGTTTATAGGGAGCGGAGTAGGACACATCTTACCATTTCGCACTGCTTTTTATCACAATTTCACTTGTTATTTGGATTTGACTCCTTTTTAAATTGTTTTCTGACTTATGGTTTATCCATTGTATTATTGCACTTCCAGCGGCCTGTAGTCAAAGTGAAGTCAGATAATTACGTTCTAGATAAATACTAATATCTACACTGAATGCTTTAAACATCTGGATAATTGCCCAGACCTGTGCTTATTTTGCTGAGCTCGGATCCCCCACCTCCAGAGAATTTTCACAGCCTTGCTCAGCAGGGAAAGAGCAGCCCTTGCACCGCAAGCACCGTTGCCGGTGGGCCCGAGCCCCCGCCGCTCCCCCACCCAGCAGATCGCTGCAGCGGCGGGGGGAACCCACGCACACCCCCGGGGTGCTGTAGGGTACCCGAGCACGGCGGAGCAGCCCCAGCCGCCTCGCCCTGCAGAGCGGAGAGCCTTCGCCCCCGTCCTTGCTCCCCCACCATACTGAAGCCAGCTCCTGCCCAAAGGCAGCAAGACGTGTAAAAAGTTGGTGTGAATACCCACAGACTCAGAAGAGTAGGAGAGGCAGCAGAAGAAGGATATTCAGGTGTTCATGATATTTCACCTGTCAGACACCAGCCCGCCAGGACCCGACCTTCGGGAGTCCCTTGGGGACAGACACACAGCCAGGCAGGTAACTGCTGCCTGGAGCAAACCACCCCGCTGCCTCCAGGCAGGACTCGGAGCCAAACTTCGCYTCGGCTTCACTTACAAAAGAGGTTAAGGTTTTCCACAAGACAGTCAATATAAGGCAACTCCTCCACAGAAACTTCTTTACGCGTATTATTCAGGATGATATCTGTGTTAATCAAGAATTTGTAGGTCAATAACTTTGAAAACTTTCAGGCACTTAACTATAGCCTAAAGTTCACGTGAGAATCAACATGGAAATTACATTGCAAAGTAACGCTTACTGTGCCCTTCTGTAGCACCAAAAATCATGTCGTGAAAAGAATTAGTTCTCATTACCAGGGACTAAAAAAAAAATAAGATACGATGCCTTCTGCACAGTATTTTAAAGCTTGCAATGGGCTGTCGAAATAYGGGCCACAGAATATTTTCAAATCTATAACTTCCCATATCACAATTTGGCAAATATCTTCTGTATTTTCATATGGTAAGTTTACTTGGAATGCTTGCTATTTTGCTGATAATATTTCTCCTGATACTGGACAGTCAGAAACACATGTGCAGCCTCCAGGGAGGCTGGGTTTGCATCTCATCTGCACTGACAGCACTGGTTTCACTCCTGTGTAATCAGTGACAACACACGAAAATGTCTTTCATCAAATTCAAGCTCCTTGTGTATATAACGCACATACCCAATGTTAAGTCCTATTTGTACTACATCCGTTCATGAATTCAGCAAATGAAAATTGTGTTTATTTGTATCACCTACTTTCATTAAGGATGATGTCTTCGCAAGGTATTCTAACCATATATTTAAATTTAATGTGATTAGTCCCACTAAATTTAATAGGCTATGCAATCAGGTGTGTGTCTGGCTGAATTCAGGAAAATATTCACACGGAGCATCTTGTTATTTCTATTGTCATATTTGGGTAAAAAACCCCAAAAAATAGGAAATAGGAAAATGAAACACACTGAAATGGCTTTTTTTTTTTTTTTGAGGAGGGGGAAGGGCAGGGCAGAGGTAAACTTCATTTTTTTAGCCTGAAAAAAAAAAAAAAAAAGAAGTACTGTCAAATTTCTACTCTACTAGTGTACGAAGTAAAGTTTTTATTTTACCCTCTTGGCTCTAAACTGAAGCCAGAAGGTGAAATATTCTCTGCTAGTAAAAATGAATGCAAGCCTGAACACACTGGAACTCAAGGAGAAAATTGTACATATACAAAACTTACAATAAATCCTTTCCCAAATTACACTGAGGTGAATTACAACCATTTGAAAATTTGATCATCATACTCCTGGTTCCAGTTTATAAAAAGGTTTTCTCAAGTCATTTCCATGTTTTGTGGTCCATACCATCCCTCTTGAGCAGCCTATAACTCCCTGTAATACTCTAGGTGCTGCTGCCAGCCCTTAGTCCTGAGCCTTTAGAGCAGAMGAGGTTTGAAAGCTGCATTCCGGTGGGAGTGCCTTCGGGGGGGAGCAGACACTGCTTGGAGGCTGGCTCGGGGTCGGGTCTGGTCTCCCCAGGGGCTCCCCGCCTGYGGTGGGCCGGGCTGGTGGCCGCAGCTCACGCTCGGGTTTGTCTCATTCCACAGTGCCCTCRGACAAGCGCGTTCGTGAGTTACAGACTCAGGGGACAGAGCAAGGGGTAAGGCTGAGCCTCCGCCGCACCAGCCCCAGCTGGCAGACGCCTGCGGAGCCAGCGCCAGGTCCGGCGCCCGCTTTGGGACGGGCACGCGCCTCCCCTCCGCAGCCCGAGGCCCTGCGGGAAGGCTCGCTCCCACGGGATTGGGATCGACCTCGGGCAGCTCTGCCAGCCCTTGTGCAGCCAACACGCACAGCGACGCTTGGCTGCGGCTCTCCTCCCCGTACCACAGCGTTCCTGCCATCCGACAGCTCCCCCTCCCATGCAATGTTCTAAGACATGTAGCACAAGAGTTGCATGGCAGCCACTCAGCATAAAACCAGACATTTTTCCCTCCATTACACAGTAAATAAATTGCATTCCATTTTCTCGGCAAAGCTTTTCAATTCCATTTCCATTCAAAAGTTTTAAAAGTTCGTGTTGCCGAAGGAGTCCAATCCCATTATGATGAGGTCTGTGTCTGAAGCAGTGTTTTATACATACATATAATCTGCAGCTTCTCCCAAGAGGATGCTTTTGAGGAGGTACAATCAGACACGATGCCTTTTATGTAGTGCAAGGCAAAAGCCCTTTAGCCTTCTGTGTCAAGAGTCCTTGCATTTTATTTTTTGGAGAGCTTCTGTCGTACACCTTCCTGTTCCCCCAAGGTACCAGAAAGTAACAAGTTTAGGAATAAAAAGTTATATTAGAAAAAGCCATTTATTGAGTCATAATGCTTGATCAAAAAACAAAGCCTTACTTTATACCATTTGCAGTCAGCCAAACAATTAAGTTTTTATAGCTTCAGGATGCCTCCCAAAACATCACTTAGTTTTTCAGAATGCAGGTCAGAAAGGAACCAAAATAAAAACTAAAGACCTTTGTTCAAAAGCAGCTATGCATTTCCTACCATACCAGGGAAGCAGATTAATTCTCCTCTGGCGTTATGTTTTTCTTACTTTCTTAATGATGCTCTGTCAAATGCATGTTAAAGTTCCAAGGCACCAACCCCTAATCTGTGCCTTTTCTATTTAAATTGCTGCTGCTTCCTAGCAAGTCGAGCCCGCGATAGACAGATTTAGCAAGGTAGGAGGGAAAGAGACTTGTTAAACAAAGCATGTGTAACAGTACCTAACTTGTAAATATTTATCACTTGTAATTTCACTCCTGATCTGAGTACTGGTGTACTGAGGCATGTTTTTATTTACATGGTGACATCCTAAAAGTAGCCAATGTAGTTTTTAATGTTTTTACCACATCTTTCCAAGCAGCTGTTTTCAAGCTTTGGAAAGGTACAGTAGAAAGAACAAGGATGACACATGGCCTTACTGAAATTACATGTTTTCTATTTAGATTGCAAAGAGTATGCAAGAGGAGGTGTCCTACTACTCAAGGGGCAAAGGAAAATCCAGATTTCTCTCTCCACTGAGAAACAAATTATTCTTTTCCCCCTCCCACACCTCTAATAAATTAGAATCCCATTTTTCCTCAACCTTTGTCTTTCCCAGCCTCACATTAGCATAGTGTAATTAAAATCAGATGTGCATAAATAAAAAACCCAGCCATTTCTAGATAGTTTTATGACATTCTAACATAAAACACTCCGTGCAAGCAGCGGGGACACGTGCACACACAGCACCTCCGCTCCAGCACGGATAAGGACGGTAAAGCTCCTTCCAAGGTTAAGTGATGAGTTTAATAGCTTTAGCTTGTACTTTAGTCACAGCTAACTGTTGCCAGCTCCGACTTTTACTGGGAGCACCTGAGCRAGTGATGGCACAACAGGGCCCTTTTCTAGCTCGAAGGAGGAGCAGCTCAGGAGCAGGTGAGGCACACAGCACCGCGCAGCACAGCCCCACGCTCGGGCTTTGCCCTGGCAATGCTCCAAGCCCAGGAACTCAGCGCTCCCAGGCACGGACCCCTCCTCAGCAGCTTCTGGATAATGGCTGGCATTAAACACACTTTTACAAGCAGCAGCGTGCCCAAGCTGCAGAGGAGGTGGTTTACCCTCAGACACGCTCACGGGGCCGACAATGRCACAGCAGGTACAGCGATAGGCACCAGGAATAAATCCAGCTCAAGCTAAACTTGCTAATTACATTTTACTTACTTTCTGATACATCAGGAACGTAAGAAAAATAATGAACTGTCACTGAAAAAAATAGGATTTTGCTGAGTAAGAGTTTGTAGGTCTTTAACTTGTCTTCTGGCTTTGGTGCCTGCTGATTACATCCAAGTCATTCTCAGGCTTTTCTGCAGTCAGAAGCACCAGAAATCTGTTCAGCAGAAACTCACTATAGTAACAGGATGCCATGGCAATGTTAATGTTTTAAATAAACATCACAGTTCTCTCCCAATAACCTAATTCCAGGGTTGGCATTTAAAAAAAAATCACAAGACTATTAAAACCCAATGATGTGGAAGATTAATATGATCCACCATAGCTCTAAGCACCTGGGGAAAAGAAGCTTTTTTTGAAGTTTTTCAATTWTTATATGTAAATGCAAATATTGAACAGCACAGCACTTGCATTTACTCCTGGTTAATTTCCCTCACTAAGCATTTCCCTCATTAAAAGTTTAGTATATTCACTTCTGGTCAAAATGAACAAGCCRCCTGTTGCATACAAATCTTTAAAGCAAACTGTACATTTAATTTTTAAAATCTTCAAAAATTATTAAGATAATTTKGGGGGGGGTTGCACAAAACATCAATCATAAGTCCTTTGAAACATGGCAGTTAATAACACAAGCAGGTTAGCTAATATTGCATGTGAGCATGATGCAAAGGTGCATGGCAGATCTGCAGATCCCTTGTTAGCTGATGTTTCAGGCACAGCTGAAGAGGGGATGCCAAGTGGGCAGCAATGAAAGGACTGCGCACCAAATTCACAGCATACATATACCCACACTTACTGGAGTCAGACCTCCTCATGCACAGGCGTAGAAGAATGCTCACTCCCCCACCCAAGAATTGGGCCTTTACACTTGTTACTTATTTCCTCATGCTTATCATGGGAAAATTTACTGAAAGTAATGCCAAGCCAGGCATTGTTATACAGGTAAAAACATATTTTTAATGGCCAACAGGTTCAAAAAGTGCTAAAAAGGGAAGAATTCCTCCTATTCTGCAAACAGATATTCAGACATCAATTTTTTGTAGGGGAAGGAGTGAATTTGAAAAATTCCTGATGATTTCTCATTTAAAGCAGTGGAGAAATTTCAATATACACTCTAGTGCATCAAGCAGTTTCATTTCACTTCAGCAGGTGGTGGTAATTTTATTCACAACTGGCAATATAGATTTGCCTTTGTCTCCAGTCTCTCAATGAGATATGAGAAGCAGTGATGGGGCACAGGAGAATGATGCATTTTTTTTTTTTTTTAAAATGCTCTGTTTAAAAAGGTGACAAGTATTTCCTCAGTCTGTTGCTTGGATTTTTCCATTATGAATCACAACAGCTTAGATAAATGAGGTCACTGGGTTTGAAATGCCAGGCTTCATTATCTCTCCACACTCAAGCAGTTCGACTGGCTCCTGTGTCAGTAATTGGTTCACCTGATATTAATAACAAGCTCCCTGCCCGTAGAAACAATCTATTCATACAATGCTAATGGGAGAAAGAAGAAGAAAAATGAAAAACTGTGGGTAAACAAATTACGAGGTTATGCCACTGTTGCCTATCAAGTGCTGAAAGGCCATTTACCAAGGATTCAGAGAAGACAGCTCAAGAAACTTAGTTTTAGATATATAAGGGAGTACAAGAATTGCCTTAAGTTTCAGTGGCCACAAGTAGCTAGTTGCTACTATTTCGGTGAAACAGAAAGCTTTTCTGAGTATTCCCATGTGAATATTATAGAATAATTATCTATTGCAAGACAACAAACAAAAACAGGTTTACTTTTGGGAAAGAAGCAGAGCCAGAGCACTGAGCAATGAATGATAAAGGGCTGGACTCAATCTTAAAGGTCTTTTCCAACCTAGAGAGTTCTATAAACCCTAATTACAGGAAAAATACTCAGAGGACTGCCTTTACTATGAAAAATGTAAAAAATAAAAAGTCTTTGCAGTTATCAGTCTAGATAGCTGAAAGGTGGAAAAAGTTTTTTAAATGAAGCTAACTTGATTCCCACCCCCCCACCTGTTACTGCCAGATTGCTTTTTTTAAAGCCTTCAGGTGGAAAAAAAAAATTGAAATTGGTCAGTGTCCTTTTTCTGTTCTCTTGAAACCAGCAGAAAGCTCATGAAAGGAATTTCTGCAACAGTGAGATTTTTTTTTTTTTTTTTGAGAGCATTCAACATTGGATTAGCCCTGCTCTCCTTGGAGTCAATGGGAGTCCCAATGCTAACTTGGGTACAGAGGAAAGTTAAGCCAAAATGAAGCTTCAAATCTTTCAAAAAGCTGCTATGGATGAGCAAGAGCCAATATCTTTCAAATGAAGTGTTGAGTTGCTTTGTATCTCTGTTTAAAGACATATTCACCATGAGAGCCATTTGCACTAAGCAGAACCATCTCCCTTTGAAGATGAATGCTTCTCTTGCATACATTAATGCATCAATTTTCTATCAGGAAACTGATCCAGGCTCTTTCCATACACATACACCCTCCCCCCAGTTACGTCCAAGGGTTACAGCCTCACACCCGTTAGCACTAGGCAAGTACATAGAGGTGAGGACACAAACCTGTATATGACAGCACTGGTGCTAAGAGAGATTTATTATGTCCTAAGACCCCTTAATGAGCTCAAAGTCAACTGCGCAGATCCCCCGTTTTCAATGAAAAGAAGTCATTTGCACAATTGTAATGCACAAATGGGACCGATGACTACAAAACCACCGGGGCACAAACTGCTTTTTTTCCTGTGTGTGTGTACAAGGTGCTCGAGATAATGAACCTTGATTGGTCCTGCAGCTACAGCTGTTATACAGGTAATAGTGCATTCCCGAATAGTCTCAACTGCCTGTTGTCACAGCTAACAATGCCACTTCAGAGATTTGAAAGGAATACATACAACAGTACAATGAAATTTTCCCCCCTCCCCACTCCAGCTGCTTAAAGCAATTAGCTTGGCAGTATTTGCATTGTATCTGCTGCAATATGAATACCTCAAGTCAGCACTTTGCAAACATTTCAGCCTTAAGATTAAATACTCAGTGAAAATCTGGTGTGTTAAAGAGACTGTATCAGAATGTAATTTCCCATAATTTTGGGAGCTTGCTGAAACATCAATTTATCTTTTAAGGTTCAACACAAAAATTTGGGATGGAATCCAAGGCTGGTGGCTTAATCACTAAGTAAAATACTATCCCTGCAGCTTGCCACTCCTCTTGGTAAAAGGGTCTCTGATTTTTCACCTGAAAAAATAAAACAAGAAAAAAAAGCCTAGCAAGCTACTTACACTTTAAGAAAAGGAACAGAAAAAATGGTTTCTGTATGTTGCAACTTATTGAAGTAAATAGCAACACCAGATGAAAAATACATTTTCTGATGTAGCTCAGGGAGACAAAGAAATGCTTAAAAATATTTAACCTACTTAAATGCCAAACTCCTAATACGAAATGATTCTCTAAAGGATTTTATTCAGACATAGTTTTCTCAGACTAGTTTATCCATTTACTGCTCAGCATCTGTAAAATTCCTACACCAGCAGGCCACTGTCAGTGTTTGCTGTGTCCCAGCTCTGCAAGCCCAGCCTCACTCGAGATCAGCTTGCTTCTCTTAGAGACAGCGTCAGAAGAGAAGTGCGAAAATGTGACCCGTGCTCCCTCAGGACTGGACCCTGCTTACCAGCCCCAATCCCAGGTCTCCATCCATTGGACCTCCAGAAGCATGAACACCTCTCCACCTTCCCTCATCAGGGTGCACCTTCCCCAGTGGGGGAGCAGCAGGTACTGCCCTGTCCTGCAGCCCCACCGCCCACTCGACCAAAGGCTAGCAGTGATCAGCCCAGCTGAAGTGGTATTTGAAACCCTCACATCAGGCAGACAAGCAGTCCCAGGAAAAATGTGTTTTCCCCCTAAGGCATCCACAAGATGCATTATTTCTGTCTTCTTTCAGCCATTTTAAAATCCAGAAGCCTGTTTCTCTCTGCACTCCCACAGCTGAGCTTGAGTTATCGCTTTCTGCACTCCTCTGTGGCCAGTGTCCTGACAGACTCACACTACAATCTGGCCTCCTTTCCTACTGACCATGCTTCCCAGAAGCTAATCTTCTCCCTTCACCACACTTCACTTCCTTCGTAACAGATAAATTTTCTTGGCAGTGATGACTAACAGCCTATCTCAGCAATTAATTTAGTTCAGAAGACCGATGACCTGCCATCCGTGACAGGATGCAGAGGGTGCAAAACCCAACAGCTCACATGCTTGCTTTTCATTTGAAAAGCTGCTGTCTGGTCTGGTTACTTTAAAACTGATGTTCACATGCTCTTCTGAACAGGTGCTCCTTTGTGATGACAGTCTATTTGGCAYGACCATTGTCTTCCTTTGAAGCACCTCTCCAGTGGGGTCAGATGTCTGCAGCAGCAGCAGCTCCACCTCAGATACTGACACATCTCGCCATAGAAAGCAAAGTCACATTCAGGGTACCATTTCCGAGATTATTGGTGCTGCCGGGTTTGTAGCTCTAATGGACATAGTTAGAGAGCATAACAGATGAGATAATGAGATAATATGAGATAATAATAGAGGGCATACAATATGAGCATAATAGAGGGCATTGACATAACTTATCTCTTACTAGTTTCCCATTCTGTAAGACAAGGGTATAAGGAAACAGAGAAAAGCCAAGAAAGCAAACTGCATGGAAGTAGCAGGAAAAGCTGAATAAGCACAGACAACATAGTATAAAAAAAAATGCAAAGAGCAAAGGAGAAAAATCCAAGATGAGCGCTGACCAGAGCATGGGCTGGACCTGTGATCAGAGACCTTGCCTCTCCTTCAATTCCCACCCTGCATGAGGAAGCAGAGGTCCATCAAAGGAGCACTTGACTCCAGCGCCACTCTCTCCTCCACACCTGCAGCTGGGTTAGGTCAAAAAAGGAAAGCAGTACATTAGCTGATGCTACTAATAGCATTCCTGCCTCTGGCAGCAACATGACCTTCAGGTGTATTTAGTGTTTCGGTTCCTGACTTTGTAACAAACACCAAGCCATGAGTAAGATTTCCCTGGGGAAAAAAGTCATCTATAACTACCTGAATTATCTTAGGAATCAGACAGACTTGTTAATAAGGATGACCTGATGCATGGGACCTGGTTTACCCAAGATGCAAGTAGACAACTGCAGTGGAAATGCAGAAGATTTGTTAGCACAAGGAGCTAGAGGACAAAAGTCTGGCAACATGTTTGATGCTAGTTAGCTCTGCATGAGCAGAACGCAGCTGCATGTTACAGAAGCTATTTMTGTGACAGAGGAAGGGATGTAAAAACAGCAGGTGATGGAATAAAACCAGAGGGAAACCGCTCCGAGCCTGAGCCTCAGTACCGTCAGGGCTGTGCAACATGCTGTACATCACAAGAGGGCCCCATCCAGTGCTGTCAGCTTCAGGCTCCTGCCATCAGGAGGTATGTAAGATACCAACCGCTATCAGCCCATATTGTTCCTGCATTAATAAGTAATCTCTCTTGCCTGCATCCTGGATATGGTGGGTTTGTTTTTTTTTTCCACAAAACCTCCTCATCTGCCCAATAGCTGGACAGAACACCAACATCTAGTCCTTCTGAGCCTGCACCGAAAATAAATATCATACTGTGGGTTACATCTGGTCTGGCTCTCTACAATCACCTAAAATTCATTCTTAGTTTTGGATCAAGGATTATTCAAGCTGCATTTCAAATTCAACTCAAAGCTATAACACTTAACACACTCTGTACACAGATATAGGAGACAAAACAAAGCAAAAAGAACAAGACTGCTGGTCTTTTTTCTATTAATTCCTAACATTACTGCTGAATTAGGATCATGTGCCACATAGCTATGAACTCCAGCAAGGGACAACCTACTGGTGTGAGATTGTTCTAACAGCCTAGTTTCTGTCAGAGGGCTAAAATCAYACAACACTGGATGGTTTTACTGAAATTTTTCCTCACCTAAAGCTTGGATCATTCTACACTTCCTCATCTCACAAGTCAGCCAGGGCTCTGGTGTCAGTGTCAGCAGGGCCAGGACATTGCTCCTCAGGGTCCAGACACCCCAGGAGAGCTGGGAAGACAGTCAAGGATGTTTGCATCTCAGCACCTACGGTCCATGCTGGAGACAGAGCAACGCACTTTCTTGTTCACCGTAATTTGCAAGAAGAAACATGCTTTAGATATGAATGACACATGATCTGATCCAAATTCATTTAGAGATACACACTCTTGCATTGACCCAACATGTACTGGCTACATGATTAAAAACCGATTTTAGGATTTTTTTTTAAACTCAATACCAGCAGCTACTGTTTAAGAGATGTTGCTGGCAAAGTTAATGAAAGCCCTAAGGTATCCTTAGTTCAAGCACACTCTTCTTTACCACTTCAAGGCACATACAGTGATTCATGGAAAGGAACAGAGCTCCAAAGTGGTACTAAATATAGCAATAGCCCTGTAGATATTACAAGCAGGTACTTTATGAGTCAGTGTAAGTGATGTCTTATCTTTTTAGATGTCCGTCTACTGCCCGATGTATATATATACTGTCTCTTGGGTCTTTTGTTCCTTTCAGGATAATGTTTACCCGTCAGTGGAATGACATGCTCCTCTGGTAGCAGCACTTCAGCTATATGGATGCTACATAATTGKTTTTTTATGCATGGTCACAACACTAATACAAGAGGTATTTGAATTTGTATAAAATGCAGATAGTAAGTTGCTTGACTCCTAATTTGGAGCTCTATATTGTATATCCATGGCTCAGCAGAAATTCAGCCAGGTCCTATTTACACCATCTATAGTGTTTAAAATCTTCAGTCTTTCTAGCCAGAAAGATCTACCAAAGTGCTGCAATTGCAAATGGCTGAAAAGCAGGATGGTATTTCAGCCATTATTCAGGTGTCACCCACTGTTCCCAGAGAGTTTTCACATAGAGAACTCATTCAACTAGAGGAAAAAGGAAAATTGCTTTAAAGAGAGCACCAGTTACTATCTTACAAAAACATTGACTATGTTTGCATTACCTTCTGGAGATATTACATCTGAAACCATACTAACGATCTGTTCCTGAGAGAAGTAGATGACTCGCAAACCAGTCAGACCAGGTGGTGGGCAAGTGTGGAAAGTTCCTCCAGGAAAAAAGAACTTCTCACAATGACTAGAACCAGTGGGGGAAAGCCAAATACCCTACTCCTCC
>JASVER010000162.1:1170358-1209559 GCA_030449065.1 Oceanodroma leucorhoa
AAAAAAAAAAAAAAAAAAAAAAAGAAGAAACTAGCAAAGCTGAAACTGGAGCAAATGTGTACAGAAAAAAATGTTACTATTAAACTCACAGAACTGGTAGAAACCACCTTCTGTTTTAACTGTGTTCCTTCACGCTCTTCATTTATGTCAGAAAAAGTGATAAAAGTCAAAGCACTCCTAGAAGTAACTGCTGATGCCCCATCTCTGCTTGAGCTTATCCATGTTTTGTTGGGAGCCATTGTTGATACCAGCACGGAGCATCATTGTGAACCTCTTCAGTATCTCCTGAAGTGACACAAAAATCTACCCTCAAAATTAACCCCAAATGATCCTCACAAGAACTGGGGAGCATTCCTTGATTCTGGGCTGCCCTATCGTCTACCCGCTGTTTGCGGAGATAATATTCAAAGGCTTCTTCCTCTTTGAATCTTCAAAAAGGAGACTGTATCAAACAAAAGGACAGACCGCTAACATCTCTTTGCTCTGGTGTCAGGGTCCACAGTAGAGAAATGAGTAAGAATGACATCAAACATGGAAAGAGGAACATTTCTCACTTTCTCCAGAAAGGTACGCGAGACTGTCTAGGCACAGACATCCATGCATCTAAAGAAAACGTCAAGCTTGATAAGAAAATCAAGATGGGCACATCAGAAAAAAGTTTAATAAGTTCCTACATGTGCCAACCATCACGGCCAAGGAGCTTCTAAGATGCCTTGCAATAAAGTGCACTTTGCTTTCTCAGGCATATTACTGCTTCATTGTGGTCTACTATCAAGCAATATTAGATTCAGCTTGAATAAAGGCATAAGAATCTGGCTGTAAGAGTTAATTTTGGCCCTCACTTCCCAGATTGCTCTGGTTTTACATCACTACTCTTGAACCAATGGCTTTGCACAACGGGCGGGTGTGTTTCCTACCTTTCCCTGTGTCAGCCTTTTTCAGTGCCAACAGTCCTGTTGAAATAAAGCTTTTTGGCTTCATTCTCTTCCAGCCTTCGACATGAATTCATGACAAACATGTCCCTCCTTACCACCTTTCTGAAAAACAGATAATTCTCCTGTAATTTGTCTTTCAGCTTCCCCAGCCACTAGCAACTACTAAAACTCAAGTCCATGCTTTGATGAAAAAGTTGAATGCTATATAGCAGTTAAGAATTAACATGCTAATGAATTTTCCTAAATAATTGACTCTAACATTACAATCGATGGTACTGATTGTCTCTGGGATAGGAAATTGCAAAAGGACAATTACAATCACTTCTGCAAACAAAATCCTTTGTTATTAATTAAGGTAAAGATTAACTGTCAGTCATGTTTACTAGAAGCAACTTCAAGATTTACCTGATAATGGTCCAATATACATTATCTCTGTGCTATAACATGATATTGAGCAGACATCTCTGGGCTGACAGTGTCTAAGCTTACCTGCTACTTTTGAGGCAATACACAGCAAATCTTTAGCTGACATTGAGAAAACAAGTCATCCCAATTTTGATTGGACAGTCAATACAAGATGTATAAGGTACCTATAAACTCTCTCCTAACCTTACATCTTGGAAAATGCCAATTTGCAGGAAACAGACTACCTAATATCCATGTCTTTGTTTGCTGGCCAAAGTCACAATATTCTTAGAGCTGATACCACTCAAAAATAATCTGCAGGGGAGAGTAGAAGAAATTGAGCAAGTCAAAACCACTTTCCATCTGAATGTTACATCTACCTATCTGGCATGAGCAGCCTCATATCCTCTGAACATGCTTCCTGGGAACTGCCACAGGAGGCAGCAAGGGGCTACTTCAGAAAGCATACTCCGCTACTCACAAAGCACTGTCACACTGGAAACCCTTTTGGTGAATAACCTTTTGGGTCAGACATTAGCATTGCACTCTGGCTAATTATATCAGTGGGAGAATATTAATAGCAATTCTTACTTCATAACCATTCATTTCAGACCAAGAGCTTTCACTCCAGCAATTTATCTGGCTGCCAGCTTTGAACTCGATATTTATCACAGTCTGGGGGCACTACAGATGTCTAACAAGTCAAGGCCCAATCCTTTCCATCTCTTTCACAGCAATGCACCTGTTGTCTAGTGCAAAGTCAATTAAATATATTACTGTTGATTACATAGCCTACAGTTCAGTGCTTGGTATGTAGGGAGGGCTGGCTGCATTCAGCAATATGCTCTGCCCTAGGTACGTGAGGAAGTTCAGAGCTCCAGTTTGAAAACACAACATGCAAGGATAGAAAATCATTCCTGTTACAGTCAGGTTTTTTGTCTAATGTCTTGCTAAAATACACACACTTGTATTAAGTGATGTTATACCCTTACATTGCTCAGAAGGCATAACTTGCAATATGCTATTTTTTGCCAAGATCACCCTCTCAAGGTGGTTAGAAGTCAGCCAACACATGGCAATTGTAAGCTAGGTAAGGTCCCACTGTCCTAATTGTGCTATAAGAGCTGGTCCATGCCCTGAACAGCAACACAGCACAGACGAAAGGAGACCATCCTGCCTCTTATCTCATGTTCAGCAAGCACAAGAACCAAATGAGGCATCTTGCTCAAGGTCACGCGCTGATCCGGAGTAGGGCCTCTCCGAGACAGCCCCTGCCTCTCACACCACATTCAGTAAGCACAAGAGCTTGATGTGGCATCAATTTCTAAGCCTCGCAGAAAAAACTTGCATATTAGACTTCAGCTTTAAGTCCCAGCAAGGTGTGAATTATTATCCCACAGTGACCATCTAAATCTCATAATGGCACACACTAGGCATTATGTGATGATAATACGTACATTGCAGAGCCTTCTTCCAATAATAAAAAGGACATAATGTTCAAATTAGTAGGTATAAGCCTTATTATTCCTCTCAGATAGTTAGGMTTTTCCATTTGTGAAACAAAATGAGTGTGGGTATACCCCCACTCACTGGCTGCTCAGATTGCAGGATTTATTGCTCTGCCTCATGTTTCTAATTCTTGCTATGGTTGGAGGAGGCATTTGTTGCTTGGAATATGCACTAACATACCTTCTCTGTCTTTGAATGAGCTTTCTGGAAAACAAGATGCAGGAACCATTCCTTACTCTGATTCACCTAATGATGTGCAGTGTTTCATAGATGATTCCAATGCCAGAAGAAGAAAAGGAATGAAGAATTTTAATGGATGCAAGGATGCAAAGCACAGATAGCTATCAGTGGAAAGAGCTACTAATTCCCTTGGGCAAATTTCAATAGCACCTTTGAACTATCTCTGTGAGAAAAGAAATCTAACAAAAATTCCCCCCAAAACCAAACAGTCTCTCAGAAGGAAATGCCATGCTTTTGACAGAATTGTTCAAACGTAAATACAGACTTCAGACCACCTGCAGGCTCTTCTGACTTCAGTGAGAGACAAAGATTAGTTCATACAAGTGAGGATCAGAAATAAGGATCAGCCAAGTAGCCATGTGGGAGACAGCAGATAGAAGCAACCTTTGGTCCTTGAAATTTTAAGAGTATGAATCAAAGACCAGTGAAATCAATGAAAGTCCAAGGACCTCACCAGCCTTTGCTGAGATGTCCAATTCCCTGTAGCTCACTCCACACAGCTTCTGAGTTACTGGTTTCTGTACGCATAGCCCCATCCCAGAGACCCTGCCCTGCTTGCCTTGGGCAAGAGGAGGAATAGGTGACTAGAACTGAGGGGGAGAAGGCAAGGAAACTCAGCCACAGCCAGTTTTATAAATTTTACCATTTACTGCAAGTATTAGTATCTGAGAAAAATTCAGATACTTTCTGCTTATGCTGATAGCAACCTCAAATCACCAGTTAGTTGTCTGAAGAGAAAGCCACGGGAAGGATGGAGTCGCCTTAGCATCCCTTGCCACCTCCCCCCGTGGAAGGCTCATCTCATTAAGCAGGCTGCAGCCTGCTGCCATTGATGTGGTTTATATGGTCTAAACATGAAAGCAAATACCAGCATCTCCTGCCTATAGACATGCAAGTTGAAAGTTATCTTTGCTCCTTCTTGACAACAACATGAAGTCCACCATAGTCAGATGCTGCATCTTAGTCAGTGACAGCATCAGAAAACAAGCGGTGTCAGTACTGGTGTGAGTTGTCTTTGCTACAGCTGAATACAATGGTTCAAGGCCTGTTAAACGAGCAAGGGAGATGTTAAGATTCACAGGGCTTTCTGTGATTTTGTTCCCTAGGGCTTCAAAGGGTAAAAGGAAAATTGGGATTTCAAAACCACTCAATGCCCAGCTGAGCACAAAGTCAAACCATCAAATTTTMAAGTCAATTAACACAGCAGGAGGGCACTGAGCACTTCTGAAGTGTCCCCTATTTAAACACCTCAGTGAAAACTGGGCTCTGAGTCTGAACTTTTAATGTGCCTCTGTTTACTAGCCCTCTATATACTTCATACTTAGAAAAATGTTTTTTGTTATTAGTGAAGTGTCATATGGAGTAATGTCTACCTAAAGCAACCGGTTGACCCAAATAATTTTCCAAATTCCCATTTTCCAAAAGACACTTAAAGCGTTCAGAGAGTGACTCCAAGTACAGCCACAATGGCCAGGCTCTGGTAACACACCAGGAAGGAAGAGGAAGGGGGAAGGAAATTACGCATCAACTCATTCACCACGCAGTCTGCGCAGCTTTTTCACACTTTGTCTTACCCAGAGACGTGTTTTGATTTGCTTCTTTCCCTAGAGAGAAAGCATTTACCATTGATGAAATTCAAAGAAAACAAAACTGGCAAAAAACCACACCAACTCAGGAAAACTTGTTTCAGGAAGTCCTGGCCAGTTCTTCAGCTGATATAAATTACGTTGTTGCAATGAAGTGACAGTTTCAGCAACTTTCTGGAACTTTCAGTGTCAAGAAACAAGTAAGTATGAAAAAAATCATCACATTAATAAATTATCATTCACAGTAGTTAGTAAAAATACCACCACGCTCTCTACCCCACTCTTCATGCCTCAGCAGCCTTTGCCACTACTAAGAAAAGTTGGGTTGGGAAAGTCCTTTTTAACCCAAAAGCTTCATGCGTATGGCAAATCCTCCCAGAAGACTTGCCTGCAGGAAAGGATAAGAGGTAGTTCCTGTTAGCAGCTAATTTTAATCCAAGTGAAAACACTACTGTTACTGAAGTTTCTGGATTTAGGGCTCAGTGGTGACTGCTTAAAGGGAAGGCAGATCATTTACAGATCTCCCTGGCTTCCCAAAACCCTTGATCATCACTGCAGAGCTGGAAATCATCTTCCCACTCATGAGTTTTTCAAAGTCACACAGCGAGGCAGGGGACAAAGTAGGGACAGAGCGCCGGAGTCTTGACTCTGCTGCCGCTGGTCCAGAGAGCCACACCAGCAGGGAACAGCTCCCGCGATGGCCGCAGGCGTGCGGCTCCGCGTCCCGCTCCTGCCTGGAGGAGAGCACGCCTTCCCGAGAGCCGGCAAGAACCATCACACCCACCTCTGCGCTTGTCACCAGCATATTCCATGCTGTCCTTACCAGGCCCTTTGCACATATCTAGAGTGAGCAACAGCTCTGGCTGAGAAACAAAACCGAACAAAGGTTTTAGAGCGCATTTTAGGATAAAAAACAGATAGCTTAGAGCTCCAGCATGTTTTCATAGTAGGAACACTGTAGATGATTAACTACTTTATAGGCATAAAATGTAATCAACTTTCTGACCACTTGCTTTCATTCAAAGAGCAGTTAGTTAACCTGTTAAATCAGGAGCATTTAATACATTTCTTGACTTACTCACAGGTAAAAATATTAGAAGGATGTTCAAAAATAGAATCCAACTTCTTCCATAAACCATAGGGTAATTACTGTTACTTCTTCTTGGCTTTACACAAGGGGAATGAAACTGTTTATGAAATTACACAGCCTACTGTTCCTTTTCCCCCCATTTATAGCATTTTAGGGAAATATACTGCACACCAAAGTTTCATTTTTCAGAGTATTCAACCCAAATCCTAAAAATGTAACAGACACAATGGGTGCTGGGCAGGAATCCTCATGTCTGCTATTTCGTTCGGTATTGTCAACTGGCATAAAGGGGGCACATCTCCAGTGTCACTTGGGGACAGGATTCTCGTTACTGTTACTGCAAGTAATGTGCCTGAGAATCCATGAGCAGGGCTGATTTCTTCACTTAATGGCGATAGGCAGGAAGTGAAAGTACAGAAAAAACGGTCACAGAGCATTCCTGCCAGGGAACTGTTTGAAGTCATAGGCTATAGTCTGAAATCGTAAGCACAGCTTATTACATGCCTACAACAGAAACACGAATGCACACAGGCAGACTCCCGTCCTCCAGCTAACGTTCCACCCGTGGAAAGAGAACAGGACTTCAGCTTTCAGGAATGGAAGAAGACACAGTCAACTCAGGCATTCCTTCCTCCCTGCCTCCACCTTTTCAGGCAGTAGTACTGATCAAGATGAATGTCTCCCTGTATCCTTTCTAACGCCTGTCTATTCCACAGCTGACATTTTGTTAAACTACAGCAACTGACATATCCTCAGGGACATTCTAATGATCAATTAAATTTGTAAGCTGTGGCTCCTGAACCTCATCCTAGGAAGACTGGCAGAGGACAAGCATCAAGAAAACAAGGAAAGCAAAGAGAAGTTAAAAACAGCAATCTCATTTTATCCTGGGGAAAAGAGAGCTCTGGCAGTGCACGATCTCTAAACCATACAAGGTGAACATTCAAAATCAACAGCTGGATTATCCTTAGTTAGCACCTCCAGTTTGTGGAGCCAGCTTGTCTGTTGTGACTGTGATAACTGTGCTTAAGGCTCAACCAAGAATGGATGGGTCTCAAAAGAGGATTTTTTTTTTTTTTAAATCAGTCTTGATACTTTATCAGAAGATAAAGTGTTTGAGATGAGATAATGTTACCTGGGCTGAAATAATCCTGGCAATCAAGAGCACAGGAGACTGCTCAATAGCCAAACAGTGGCCAAAAAGTGAGGAAATGGATATATTTAAGACCATACTCTGGCCCATCATGCCAACCAAGCAGTATGCTATTAAGATGAATTTAATGTACTTAGTTTGAGTACAGTTCTTGGAGTAAGTGGCCTTACAGTTACTCATAATGACACCCAACCAGGACTCGGGATCCACCAGTAACAGCCCATTATTCATCCACAGTTCCCAATTTGTAGAATTAGACATGACTGATACCTTTAATTACAGAATTAAAGATCTTGAAATATTAGATCAGCTATTTGATTTACTAAAGCCACTGTCACATGGTTCAGCTGCTGCTAGTGAGATTCCCAGGGATTGCATTTCTTTCAGGGATGGATGGGCCTTTTACAAAAGTGCAGCTGAGCGCTCAAACCACTTACTCCTTGGACCAGCTTTTCTAGCCGTGGGCTGAATGTTGTTTCTGATTCTCTATGACTGATATCCTGCAAGATCTCACAGAAGACGACTCCTCAACATGAACCAGCTTTTCCTGGGAGAAGCGTTGCACCAGTGATATCACTAATGAACAGTCAGCCCATGCCCAGACTTCTTCCAGCTCTGTGATGAAACACTAGCTTCTGGGGCAGTGTGAGGTTTACAGTCTGGCATCATAAAAAACAAAATCAATGAGAGCAACCAACACAAAAAAGCCCTGCTTGCCCAAGATCTGGGCATTTCCAAGAGCTGGCACATCTATTTCTGCACTTATGGGTAGCAGACCTGCTGCTGTGAGTGTTCGCAGGACTAGCATAGACTGCAGCCCGCTGTTCAGAGTCCTGCTGTGCCGGCTGTTCTGAACCAGCATATTCCTGCTGTGCAAACAGCTCTTCCTGCCTGCACACACGACTGCACTTCCAGAGCAATCATGATACCATTGCGTGTGTTTCACACAAGCCACACGTGAGGTTTCAAATCCCAAACCCAACATCACAAGAGGTGTATCATTTAAAACCATCTTATTTAACTTGTCAGACAATCATTCCTTTTGAAGCAGACTGTGTTTCATCTAATTTGTTAAACTAACACCACCAATGCCTGGAAATACCAAATGCCACGTAAGAAAATTTGGTATGACTGGTAGGAAGCTCCCTCAGGCAGGGATTCATCTTTTGATTGGTGTGTGTGCTAACATAACAGCCTCGTGGAGGCTTCCCTGGAGACCCTAGGTTCTCCTGTACAAATAATATACAATAATTGTAATAAATAAAGGTTAAACCAGGAGACATGCAATGAGAAAGTGCAGCACAGGGTCTAAACTCCTTTAAAAGTCAATGGGAAGCAGGCTTCCTAAATCAGTTTTCAACTGTAGTTCTTTATGCCCAAAGGGTTTTTCAAAATTCATAATAAACGGATTACATGCCTAGCTGCCAACTGATTGGTCTCAGAAACTGGTGTCTAACTCACTGGGAGGCCTGGAAATTCCCTCTAGTTCCCCATCTGCACCTTATACCACGCATACAGCTTTAGAGATTTGGCCCCACATCCTTTAAGTCTTAGAAAACTCCAGCCCAAAGGTTCTTTATAATGTCACTTCTTTGGCAATAAAGTTAACAGCTGAATCAATACTGAGCTGACATTAGGAGCTGTCTTAAACCTGAACTATGGATTTATTGCACTGAGTTCACGATAGATAGAGTGCAACTTGTGCAGACAGGCATCTTTGGCCTGTATCCATCTATGCTAAAAGCCAGTAAAATTCCAGTTGCTGTCAGAGTTCCCCATTACTCTACATAGCGTGCAGAAAAATGGGGATCCGCAGCCTACCAAAGTACTGCTGAATGCTTACCCACAAGGCACATCATGCCTTGCTCCTGTTTTCCCCTTTTCATAGGCAGGAAGAGACATGGAAAAACTAAGAGCGTTCCCTTAGCCTACTCAGCTTTTCTGGAACAAAGCCGAGAGCAAGAGGAAACCAGGAAACACTGCCTCTTCACATCCACACTTGGAAAACTGGAAGAATGCTGACTGAATTGCTGTTTCAGATATTCAGATATGACATTCACACACCCTCTCTGCCATTTAAAGTGCAATGGCCCATGTCTAGAACGTTATTCCACGCTAGAATGGAGTCCTTGGTGGGGGGAAGAAACCAGCAATACCCTTAGCTGGCAGCACCACAAGGAAGAAGAAAACATTAAGGGTGATATTAGAGCCAAGAGCATTAAGAAAGAAGCCTCTTAGGGTATGAGTCAACAGTTTTTTAGAATTCTCTTTCAATAGACTTCACTTCATGCCCTAGGGGCCCCTAAGGCACTAAGTAACAAGGCTGGTGAAGGGTCTGGAGMACAGGTCTTATGAGGAGCGGCTGAGGGAGCTGGGGTTGTTTAGCCTGGAGAAGAGGAGGCTGAGGGGAGACCTTATCGCTCTCTACAACTACCTGAAAGGAGGCTGTGGAGAGGCAGGTGTCAGTCTCTTCTCCCAAGTAACAAGCGATAGGACGAGAAGAAATGGCCTCAAGTTGTGCCAGGGAAGGTTTAGATTGGATATTAGGAAAAATTTCCTCACCGAAAGGGTTGTCAAGCATTGGAACAGGCTGCCCAGGGAAGTGGTGGAGTCACCAACACTGGAGACATTCAAAAAACRTGTGGATGTGGCGCTTCAGGACATGGTTTAGTGGGCATGGGTGCTGGGTTGATGGTTGGACTCGATGATCTTAGAGGTCTTTTCCAACCTTAATGATTCTATGATTCTATGATAAGTAACTGCAGCTTCATGGTGCTTATTCAGCATTCTTAAACTTGCTAATCCTGTATAGGCTCAGTTCCCAAAAAAACTGAAAAAAGTCAGGCTGGGATAGCTCCAAGAGTATCATCACCTCACCAAAGATGACATTATAAAATGGTGGTGCGATTTGGTTGCAAGATTTTATTATGTAGAGCTCTTTGCCATATTGGGAAAAGAATGAAGAACCTGTCACACTATATTATTAAAAGCAAGGAAGCTGCCATATGACATTTCCTTGATCTGCAAACAGCTTTTTTATGTTAGCAACAGGCAACATTTCTGCATAGCCTTTTCTCTGTGCACTATAACATAGCTGGAACAGCGTAGCATCTCGGATGAGTTTCATTTTGGCATCTTCAGCCACATTACAGATGTACTGAAATGCATTCTGATTAAGCTCTGGAAAGAGGACAGCTTCAACACTTAGCAACAGTGGAAGACATGACAGTCTTATTTCTCACTGCTGAAACTTGCTTGCAGTCGTCTTGTATACCTACAGCTACTTTGGAGGTTCTTCCAGATTCCCAGTACAGTGTCCAAAATGTCGCTCTCTCCTCTCTCCCTCCACGTGGTGCTGATTCACATGAAGAGCTCTTTCAAGGCAAAACAGTCCTGTTTCAGCAGAGAGCAGCACATCTCAGCCGCAGGTTCACTTCTGTGCTCCCTCAACCTCCTTTCACTATTATTGTGGCTACATCTATATCGACCCATCTCCAAGCCTGCTTACATACAAGAGGACACAGGATGCCTGGGGCTTGGTGCCATGTGCTCGTAAATACAGATGGCATTGCTAAATCTGCCTATACATGTACCTCGTACTTTTGTACATAAATTCAAGGCTCACCTAGGAATTGTCCTGTGGCAGCAGGACCAACGACTACATGCTGATCAAGACTGCTAAGGTAAAAGGCAGGGAGTACAGGTAGTCCAGACTGACCCTTAAGCATAGCAGAGAGCCAAGCTTTCCCCCATCCCYACCTCCTTCCTGCCAACCCCACCTGAAGCCCTACCACTGCCTGCACAAGACTATCCTGTATGATCTTGTTCTCCCACTTTATGCCTCAGTACCCCTCAATAAAACAGGACACATTCATTCTTCTCATCTCATAAGATACAAGCATAGAAGTTGAGTGGGGTACATTAACAGGTTTTAGTACTCAGATATGATACTAATGATACAAATATTGGAGAGGGGCTTAATCTTGTCACAGGCGGTTAAGATGACACTTCCTAAGATGAAGTAGCACATAACTGCTGCGGTGCCATATTGGATGCTTTCAGCAGGTAGCATTACAGTTCATCTGTTCATGGGACTGCAGGTTTGGAACACAGATGTAGGCAACAAAGCACAAGGGCATAGCATGGAGTTTCATTTACCAGGGCAGCATCAATACCACTGGAGGCAATGACTATGAAAAATATAGAAGCCTTGATTGTGCTTTGTTCCGCTAAAAATATTAGCAAATCTACATTTTTTTTCCCCCTAGAGAAAGATTTTTGATACCATCAGACAAATATCTAGGAAAGAGTCACATAGACAGCCAAGTGTCTAACAAGCCCAAACCAATCCCTCCTGGCTAGAAAGCTAAACATGAAATCAATTCCAAACAAATTCAGTGCTCAGAAGTGCTGTTCAGAGGATCCCAAAATGTGCATTGGTCAAAATAAAAACGATTCAGTTATCTGTGTGCTACTTGATTTGTTTAGATTTTACCAGCTGACGTGTGGTCTTGCTTAATTCTTTGAGGTGCATTTAAGGAAACACTACTAAACCTTTCACACTTAATAGGCAAATAAACCATAATGTAGTAAGTAAAACATTTTAATGAGAGTTTGCATACTTACTTGCAGCTATTCCTTAACAGCTAACATTTGAGCAATGTTTGTGTATGAATTTAAAGAGCAATTGAATTATACTCTGGAGATAAGTGTGGTTTAGTACTCAAAACTATGTAGATATGTACGSAAGTATGTCTCTTAGATCTGTGAGGTCCAGAGAAATTAGACAATATACACTAATACATCAGTGAAAAAGACACTAGAAAAATACATAGTATTGTCTAAAGTCCACTGTAGAACACGGCAGTTAGTCTAGCAGATATAATTGCTGCTAAAACCTTGACAGCAGCAGTGAAGCTAACACAGATTTAAAAAACAAGCCTCTCATTTGAACTAACAGCAAAGTCTGTCTTAGCATGCACAGTTCAGACTCCATCCAGAGAAAGCAATCTGTCTATTAAGTGATCTGGAGGAGACCTGGCTGGTATTTAACACTGGTGCTAACATGCTCACCGCTTTCAGGAGAGTCATCTCACCTCTTTGTACTACCCTTCTTATTTTTTTATCCATTTCATTGCGTTTCATCTACTTTCACCAAAAGTTCTTTACTGCCAAGGAACCTCAAGGCAAGGGTGCAGAGACACATTACCCTGTTCATTGTACTGCTGAGGGTAGGGCTGGACATCTTCTCTAGAACCTTGATAAAGCCATTTCAGACCCCATCCCCTGCCATTTCTTCAGGCTGTGCTCAGCTCCGCATTGCCTTCTTCTCCCCCTTTTCTCTTACTACTATGTGACCAACGTTTGCCAGCTGCCTCTCCCAGTCCCTGTGCTCAGGGACCCCATTAATTAAAGAGTTATTGCTATCAAAGAAACAGGGTTTCACTGGTCAGCCATCACTTAACAGAACGATTTTTATTTATTGTGCTGCTTACCTGCCAATTCACTAATGCAGCAACTGCATGAGGTTTGCTGTGGAATACAATTTAATGTTATATAATAGCCTTTATCCACAGAAGACAAGATAATAATTAGCTGTCTTTTCACTGCCAAGTGTCTCTGATTGCAGAAACCAGCAAACGGCTGAGAACGGCTTCCTTCCTTCTGTGGAGGCAACTGGCATAGTCAGCCTCCAGCAGCAATACTCTTTGCTCAGCACCAGCCTTTCTAAGGCTCAGACTCGCCAGTGTCACTGCCACATGCAGCAGCACTCGCTGCAAATGCTCATGTAAGCTGTAGCTAAGCCAACATTCAACAGAAACCATAAAAATACCAGTGGCTATTGGAAAATCTGTATGATACGAGACAACACATGTACAATCCATTGATTTAGGGACTGTCCAGCACAAGATAGAGATGCCCGGGCAAACATTTTGTGCTGTCGGCCAGAGCTCTAAATTAGAGATATGAGGGTACTATCTAGATGCACAGATGCCCATGCTATAGACTTCATAGTCTAGATATTAGAAACAACTGGAGTCTTTATTGCCTATATGGTCCCACATGTTCAGGATACGGTACAGTCTGTAGCAGAGCTACACAAGTATTCATAGCTGGAGGGAGTCAAGTTTAAAAACAGACCTTCAGACGAGCCCAATTCTGCAGTCTTGCATCCCAGCTGCAGGGACCCTGCAGTCATCCTTCCGTAAATAAGTTCAGAAAGCACCTAGGAGGAAATCTCAGGTGTTTTAGAAAGTTGTCCGGTTCCAGGGTAGGAGCCCAAGTTAATTAGCCCATCTCTCAACTCACCTTCATTTGTGATTAATTCTGATGTGAATTACTTGATCGCATCTTCTTAACAATTATTCTTAATCCTTATCTTTGGACTTGGATTAACTACCACTGTTTCTATCATGACATTGAGGGACTCCAAGATGGACCAAGATTATGTCAGACGAAAGTGTAAATAAACCAAAAATCTCCCCCAAGGATCTTATTATCTAAGCGAATGCCATACATTGCCAGTTAATATTGTTCCTAAATCCCTCACGTCCCACCTCTGGAGCTGACTTTGTTGCCCGTTATTCCCCACCAGCTGTGAGCAGCTGAGGGTTGCCATCTCCCCCATTGCCTCGGAGCACGCAGCGAGGCCGGTGGCAGGCTCGCCTTTCCTCCTCCCGGAGCACACCAAGCCCCAGCCGGCTGCTGCCTGCCCCACATCCCCGCCTGGGCAGATTTTCCGTGCCCTGCAGTAGCACAGGTGCAAGCAGCTCCATGAACAGGCAAATTGTTAAACACAGGCCACCATCCAGGATGAAGATCTGCATCCAAGGCATCTGCTCTACTAATATCCTCTTAGCCTTTCACATGACTCGGCCAGCTTGTTTTCCAGATACAATTGTTTCCTTTCATTTGCTTTTCATTTCTAGCTCTTTTTCTATGCAAATCCTTGTAAAGCCTCCTGTAGAGAATGAGTTTAATTGCATACTCTTTGTCTTTCTCCCTCTGGGGAAGTAAGTGACAGCAGTCTCTTGAGCTCAGCATCAAGGGCAACATGAAATATTTCAGGACACAGGAAAAACCCCACAAGGCTTACTTCCAAGCAGCTTTAAAAGGCCAAGTGCCAGAAAAACGGAATTTTTCCTGATTTAATATCCCAGTCATGGTTTTCTCACGCTGTTTTTTTTAAAAGCCTGATCTCCTCTTACACTCTTATTGCCTGGCTGGATGCTTTGGTTTGAGAGGAGGGAAAGGGCCAATTCAGCCGAAGGCATTTCTCCCCACAGCCGGCGTAGCTGCCGCACAGCACAGACCAGGCTTGGACGAGCTCTACGCTGGACGGCGCAAGTGCTGCCGCCGGCACCAGCGCAGCCGGGGGAAGAGCGCAGCGGCAGCAGCCGGGGCCGCCCGGGGCTGCGGGGCCGGGGCCGCCCGGGGCTGCGGGGCCGGGGCCGCCCGGGGCTGCGGGGCCGGGGCCGCCCGGGGCTGCGGGGCCGGGGCCGCCCGGGGCCCCCTCCCAGCCGCATCACGGCTGCCAGAACAGCCTCGACACCGCAGCTGGGAAGAGACATTACATCGCTACAAGAATTCGCCAATGGGTTGTGAAGTAACCACAGCTCAGCTGGCTACGTGGGAAGGGGAGCTTTGCCATTGTCTTCTTGGTTCAAGACTTCTTCCTGGCTCTGTTACACTAAAAATAGTACCAACTGATAGAGTGATGGCATACTTGTATTCTCGCCCTCAGTTTATAAGTATTTTAACAGTTTTGTTACCTAAATGGCTGAATATTGTGGAATATCTGTTTTAAAACTTGTCTAAATTACACAGAAGCAGAATTTGGGTTGAAGTAGCAGATCTTAGCATGATGTGGCTAGACAATTTTCATTTAATTGAGTGTAAATGTTTAATTACATTAGGGATAACCACAAGAACTCCTTAGGCCTATGAAGGCAGCCAAAGGCAATTTAGCACCTGGCTCATAATACAGTGTGAAATGGAACTAGACATCTGTGCATAATAAAACAGGCAAAACTAGCAATGTTCAATGTCCAATTCACTTTGTGATTATTGACTGAGGCCTAAGCCATAGATTAAAATGAAGTATCTTCTTTTTGATGGAGAACCTGAGATCTATACCTTTTGAGACTTCTAAATTCAATTCGTTTTCCGTATTAATTTTCATTCAGACATTCAAAGTTTATGCACTCAATATTAATGCATTGCTGGAGGCCTTATAATTTATCCAAGGAAACAATTTGACTACTGCAGAGCAAATACCAGCTGCAGCTGACTTTGCTGGACAAGAAACCCCATCATCAATGGCTGTTAATGGTGAATTTCCTTACAGTGCCATAAAGGAAAAGGAAAGATTGCCAGCACTGTGCAAAACAGTAACAGGGACATAAAATTTGACATGTTTTGCATCCAGTGGAAAGTGCAAATTCCGACTTCACCAGCATTTTGCTGCTGGTGCACAGCCCTGAGTGTTCACCCATCTTTTCATTTGCACTGACAGCAGAGCCTGGAGCACTTGTGAAGCACGGAGAGGTCTCCGCAGGGCAGAGTGGGAAAGAGATACTTCCCCCACTGGTGTGCTCCCTTTGCTGGGAGGAGTGTGGTGGAAGTCCCAAACAGGAGGCAGCGGTGCTGGCTTCTGCTTTATTGACTGGCTGTATGGGTGCGGGCTTGCACAGCATGACCAGTGCTGGGCTCTGTTTCCCCAGACTTTCCACAGCACTTTCTACTTTCCTGCCTTTGGAAATCCATATAAATATTTTTTTATGACAAAATTCAGTGTTTAAGGGGTCAGTCTCCATGGCTGCAGTTATGTTTCAAACATTTTGAATTTGCTTCCAAAACCACAGAACAGACTTTGACAAGCTTTGTTCTGCCACCCAGTCAGTGAGGAAGGGGAAAGCAGCCCAGGTGAAGGTGCTCACCTCAAGCTCAGGGACAGCACCTGCGTGGCCAGCACTGCTGCCAGCCAGCCAGTCCCCCAGCTCAGAGCAAGGAAGGGAAAGGTCATAGTCTCCTTTTCCACCTACATCAAAGTTTAAGTTTTCAGGCCAGAAATAGTGACTTCAAACACGGAGTATTAAAATAAAGGTCTAAGAATACCAACATCATTTTAATGACCCTCTGCTTCAAGGGTGCAACTTAATAAAGCCAGACTGCTCACAAGGCAGGCTTGGGTCTCTATCAGGACCACAAGTGACTTACTCAGATTTCTCATCTTCAGGGAAATAGGAACTCCACAGATAGATTAACTCCAGTGGCCATGTGTTACTCTGGCCTTGATGCATAAATCAACCTTTCTAGAAGATAGCTGTGCTCCTCTCCTGTTTCATGCACCCCACTGCTCACTGAGCTAAGGAATCTGATGTCAATACACTGCTGCAGTTCCAGGCCAGCAATTCAGACAGGAACAATTTGTTGGCACACCATTCCCCAGCCAGCATTCAGAGCACAAATGCAAATCCTTGTTTAAACTCAAAGTAGTAACCCAGGCCTTAATTCCCCTGTAAGATCTCTTCCACACTGTTTATTTTTCTCTCTATCCTTGCTGAAATGAGGACCTAATTCCCAATTGTGCCATAGTCCACAGAGTAACTGACTCTTTTACCGATACTCAGTGCACAGAGGGATGCCAACCTCCCAGCTGGTAGTATTCCCACACTCATTTTGCACATGTGAAAATGCTGGGTCAGGGGCAGGGGACCCTACATCCCTAGCCCCTTTCTTCTGTCCTACCACTGCATCTTAATGTCACCAAAAGCATTTTGCACAGGTAGCAGTGACTGCTTCAGCGGTCCCTGTGCTTGTCACAATTAACCTACCAGGCAAACAGCAATGCAATTGATCAGCTTTAAAGAAGGTTTGCTTATCACAGTCAATTCCCTGCAAAAGCTCATGCTGCTACAACCCTAACACAGATAGAAATCCCTCACAGCACTTCATTAAGGGAAGCAGCTGGCAAGACTGTTTTCACAGCAAGATTCCAAGCTGCAGGTCTACCCAAAAACAGTCCACTTCTCTGGAACCAGAAAAGGAAAGCTGCTTCCTAAAAGGCAAATCACAGATCTCGGTTTCTGCCTTCATGAAGGCTGTCGTAGGGATGCCATGATAGGAGAGAATTGGTGTTTCACTGCCCTCTAACTTTGTAGAACATACATACAGTAGCATAGTCAGATTGCTTACTGCCATCAAACACAGCAAAGCAGCAATAACCCAGATGTCAGAAGTGCATTACGCACCATTAATTTATTTATTTATAAACTGTTTCACTGATATGCATGATGCTATATGTAGGACATATATCCTGGGCCTACATTATTCTGCTTTGCAAGCTTGGGGAGATTTGTAATAATGAACTCTGCATCATAATGAGAGTTTTTGTCTGCCTACCTGTGAATCAAAATTGAATATCAGTTATCCTGGAGAAAGGAACAGAAGATATGTATATGCAAATCAGTCATACTAGATACTACAACTTTCATTTACAACATGGAAATTTCCTTCAGTGCTGTGCCAACTGCTGTAGGATGGGCTCAAACCAGGCATTACTGTGGCACTCAGCCTTCTTATGTCTTTTGGCAATACTCTTCTTGGCTCCCATTTGACTTTTCCAGGACCACAATATCCTGGTTTCTCATATTCTTCTGTGATTAATAATACACTCAGGTTTTTCAACATTCTTTCTAGCCCTCAACCCCTCATTCACTGCAGTATTACCAGTCATTAAGTGCATGATCTTGTAATTTGCACTCTAAGAGTCCATCTCTTCCTTGTTATCTCACTCCGTGAGGGTCACCCAGACATCCCAGTGCAATACCTTTGCCCTCTGTGCTCACAACTCCAGCTGGCTTCCCTTTGTGCCCAGGCAAACAATGAAACACTTCATAGCATTAGCCCAGATTGATCTTTAAATGCTTACTCTAATTATGTCCTTTCCAGCACAAAATGGCTGCAATTTGTAGCCATTTTATTAGCCATTTTATAACTTGTTCTCCATATTTCCTTTTTGGATACGATATTGTCCTGGTTTCAGCTGGGATAGAGTTAAATTTCTTCCTAGTGCTATGTTTTGGATTTAGTATAAGAAGAATGTTAATAACACACTAATGTTTTTAGTTGTTGCTAGGTAATCTACTTCTCAAGGACTTTTCAGCTTCCCAGGCTCTGCCAGGCACACAAGAGGCTCGGAGAGAGCATAGCCAGGACAGCCAGCCCAGCTGGCCAATGGGGTATTCCATACCATGTGACATCATGCCCAGTAAATGAATGGGGAGAAGTCCAGGAAGCGACGATCGTTTTGGCCATTTTCTCGGCAGGTGGTGCACAACTGCATTGTGCATCACTCATTTCRGATATTGTATCATTATTATATTATTGTCATTGTTATTATTATTCCTTTCTTTTTGTTCTATTAAACTGTCTTTATCTCAATCCGCAAATTTTTTTTCCCAATTCTGTCCCTGTCCCGCTGGGGGGGAGTGAGCGAGCGGCTGTGTGGCATTTGGCTGCCTGCTGGGTTAAACCACTACAGATAAAGTGTCTTAGTGAAAGCCATACAGATGAAAACTGTTACATTTCTTTTGTCTAAGAACAACAAGTATACAGGGTTACTCTAGCACACTATTTCTAATAAGTCTGCATTGACTTTTTTCCATTTGCATCCCATCTTTAATGATTTCGTCCCCACCCTCTAAAATATGTTCTAAAGTATTACATGCTATGGAAGTTAAAGTGTCAGTTTAGTTAAATAACTAAGGATCAATCTGAGTTACATTGGCATAACCCACTTTAAAACCAAATTAATAATGTCTAGGCAGAGTTATAAACTAATTTAAGGAAACTTAAGATTAAACTGGTACAATTTTCAACAGTAGCAACATCAAGATATGCTTATCATATGCAGGAACTGGTGTCAGTGAAGATCTCTCCAAGTGCATTAGAGAAGTCTACAATAAGGAGAAGAATACATCATCACTCTGTCTTGACAGTTCACTGTTCTCAGTTTTAGCTGCAAGTTCCCATCTCAGCAAGGCGGGAAGAAGCCACTGCGACGGCCCGTGACAGGCCAGCGTTCCGGCAGCCTCAGCATCTCAGGAGGAGCCTGCAGCCGTCAGCAGGCAGTGACAGCAATGCATGGACCAGCTTAATTTACTAATCCCACTGATGCGGTTTACTCCAGGGCTATTCTAAGACGCACGTACGTATTGGCACTTCATGGACCACAAAAGCATCCCAGCACCTCGCCTCGAGGCAGCCACACGCCCAGCAGCACTCCAGCCCACTGCCATCCTGTTATTACCCGTGACTCCAAACAGTTAATCTCATGCAAATGATGCAGGACTTCAAATACTTCACAGATGAGAATGTCATTTTATAGCTAGAACAATCAGATACATAATCTGCTGGGGCTGCAACCAGTTTGCTTTTGATTTTCATTGCCAGAAAAACTCTTCTCTGTACCTTGAAAAACAGAACAATGTACTAATGGTGTAATTTGAACTCAATGATACTTAATATAAAAGGAGAAAGAAAATTAATAAGTGTTATTTCCCTGCTGGGAAACTTTTACAAAGTCAGAAGTAACAAGTTTTTCCTGTCACTTGAAAACATGAGTGACAATTTAGGCTTTTAGCAGATACAGATTTGTGAAACATCAGTAATGCATTTGAGTTACTCTTAGCACTGAATGCAAGATTTCTTCACTGAGAAACTGAATATATGGTTTTTCCCTACAGATCCCAAAATATGCCCTGCTTTCACTACAGTTTAAGACAGGCTTTAGGCTGGGTTTAAGCCAATTGGATTTAAGTCAGCTGAGAAGGAGTTCAAACTCAGCTGAAATAAGCTACTTCTAAACTAAGCTGAGAAACCTTCTTTCAATGCTTTCTCTGCTTTAATGGTACTATTACCTTCTTCAGAAATACAGTTCAATTGAATAGAGTTATTTAACTTTTATAGGTTAATACCTAATGACTGAAAACATAAAAGCAATCTGTGGAATAAGAGGTGGATACCATCATTAAGAGTTTGTGGAAAGACAGTTAAGGATTAATTTTCACAGGATTACTCCTATTTGCTGCAATAATCAATTACACACACCCCTGTAAGGGAATTAGGAAGCTAAGGTTTCTTGGAAAATCCCTCCCAGTTGCAATTCAAACAATTTTTTGGCAAGTTTCTTTAATAAAGGAAGGATTGAGGTAGGAATTATATTTGCTGTAGTCCTGTACTTATATAATTAAGTGCAAGACAATTTATTTTGTTGTCAGTGAGAGAAAAATAGTAGTTGGGAAAACAGTTTGGGCCAGCCAGTCATTAACACAAAGCACTCCAATCATTGTCCTGCCTTAGCTCACTGTTTCAGCCAGCAAAAAAGCCATCTAGAAATCTCCTTAAAAATCAGTTATTAGCATTATAGAAACAAACATTTTATCTATTAATCAATTCACCTGTGTTAAAATGCAACACAGGACAGAATATTAGGATATGAAAGGAACTACAGCACTGTTTCTATGTACTACTCTAAACCAGTTCCCTCTTCATCAGTATTTCTCACTCCACTGACTTCAGTAGCCATTGGCACACACTGCTAACTTGGCAACTTACCTGGACTTGGTGATATGTGGTAATTAATTTACAGCCCTAGTTCCTGAAGTCCTGGGAATACATCAAACCCTCAGCTTTCCATTGAGAAACACAATGCAATTGTAGGCCTAGCAATTAATACAAAAAAGCCTGAAAAATGAGAAAAATTAAAAGGCAAATGCAAAACCCCGAAACATGCATTTTAAACCCTGAGACATTCAAGGGCTCTGTTCCTTTATCCTTTTTCACATGTGGGCTTAAAGGTATTGGACATGGATCCCGTACACACGCACTACTATATGGCAAATCAGCTGTCTTGTTTACCACTGCAAAGGACAAGGTTGGAAACGCAAGCCTGGGAAGGTTTTCGGTCACGATTTCTTCTACAGAAAGGTGCTTTGTTTACTTTGTCTTCCAGACACTGCTGCCTTTTGGGATGGAGCATTGCTCAGGACAAATTCTCACAGGGGTTTGGGGACTTTCGGACCGTCCCTGTTGCTGCCAGCGGCTCTTGCAGGTGGCAGAGCAGCCCAAGCTCCTGGAAACTCCCGTGGCCTTATCACGGGGGAGCGCGGGGGTGCAGCCCACCGCCTGCTGCCGCGACGCCAGCTCAGGTACAAGGCTTCGCTCCTAGGCACTGCCGTGAGCACTGCATGAAACCCATATCGAGGTGTTTCTGACGGAGCTAAGGTGTCAAAGCACTCAGGTTTCAAAGAAACTTTATAAATAGGTAATACAAAAACACATAAAGTGTCAGCCCCAGAATGGCTCATTGAGCAGGTGTGATGCTAAAGAGGAAAAAGTGATTCTGAAGTGTTATCCTGTTGCTAGGTTACCCCATGCTGGTCAAAGATTTTGCTGGTTTCCCTACTAGCTTCATCCTAGAAAGCACAACAAAAGACATGTTGAGCTGCTACAGGAACCCACCCTAAACCTATCAAAGCCAAATCATAGTCTATGACAGCTCTGTGTTTACTAGAGGAATGGTGGTTGCCCACTGAAGCTAGTTCTCTTAAGTGTTGTCAGCTGTGTACATATGGGCACAGGGAATTTCATGTGGAAAACAGTTTGTTAAACATCCTGTTCATTCAGCTATAATTGATCAAGAAATTTGCCTGTGCTAATACTGGCATTATCTAGTTTTAAACTTTGACACATCTGTACGCTGCAGATAGGTCCACAGCTAAAAGCTCAGCCTTGAAAGCAATTTTTTGGTGAGCATACAAGTGCTGAATACAAAGGACAGCCTGCCTCATGTTTCTTTGCTTTTGAGGATCAAAAAAAAGCCACCTACTATTGTTCAGCCATTGCTATTTTAGGAACAGTACTCTTCCCTCCTCTTTGAGGAGACCGATTCACAAGGAGAGGCAGGAGGTCACATCATCTTGCATGGTACAAGTAGGGTGTCTGGAACATCAGACCTTAGAAGTAACTGAATTCATGTCTTTTCACTATCAGGAGATGCAGAATTGTAGCCCCCAACTTCAATGTGTTAGCAATGATTAACACAGTAACTTTCACTGTCATTAGCCTCTCTATACTTTATCCAAGTTACAGAAAGGACCATACAGCAGTTATGGATGATCTTGCTCATTATTCCCTCTGGATCTTTAAGACACAGATAATTGACACCATCAAACCAAATGGTGCTGTGTGCCGGATTTGTGACCAAAACGGTGCTGACAGCACACGGGTGCTTCAGCTATTGCTGGACAGTGCTTGCACAGCATCAAGGCCTTTTCTGCTTCTCAGGTTGCCCCCCAGCCAGTCAACAGGAAAAAGGCAGGAATAACCAGTGGTACGAACACAGGGCGAAGAGCAGCTGCCTATGCAGCAGTCATGCAGGAAGGCATCTGGTGATTATTGTGGATAATAGGTGGAACGTGAGTCAGCAACATGATGTTGCTGCAAAACATCAGCTGGAAAGAATCCAAAGTGGAATGATCTGAGGTCTCAAAAAATTGGTTAGGAAAGCAGGTGAAGGAACAATTTAGTCTAAGGAAGGTTTAAGGACATCAGGCACAGATGTAAAGGAGGGGAAAAAGCATCTAACATTAACATTAAAGGGCTCTTTTTGAAGGCATTCAGACATGCTAAATATCAAACTGTGACAAGACTATGCTCTAAGACAGTCAATCTACTCCTGAAAATAAATACGTCTTAAATTATGTCTAAATGCTCATACAAGAAAATGGCTTCTCCTAGAAACTCTGAAGCATCATCTCAATAGAAGGAGCAAGCTTCTGCTCTTTGAAAGAGTTAAAGAGCATTATATTCTACCATATATTTCCCAGGGGGGGAGGAGAGGGGGTGGAATCTGTTAAACTAGTGAAGCACTCAATTTACCGAAAAAGAAATGTAATTACCTTCCTCTCAGAAATTCCCCAGTGGATCATCCAATTAATTCAAAAAAATATTAACCTTCAAGGGTCAAAATTCCTGTATCTAATCTCAACACACCATTATTTTGTTGATCAGTTCAAGAAAACATACAGAAATATGTGGTGATGCCTACAAAGCACATGTACATTTATACACTCTTTGGTATTAGAAGTTGCATATGGTAATTAAGAGGATCATAGGAGAACAGATTTATATTTCAGCATTATTTTAAGACCTGCAATTGTTCAATCTTACCCATCCACACAAATATGCAGTGCCAACTGCCGATCATTTTAATAGCACATATTTACTGATAAGACTTCAGTATGTGCTAAGGATTTCCTGCATTCTCCAAACTATTAACAATGATTCACAGCCTCAAACTCCCATGAGAATATCAACGGGTGCACAAGTAGTTACCCTGGAGAGAGACTGCACCTTTTACCTGATGCAGTTGCCACAAATCTCCAGAAAAGCTCATGAGCAGGAATGAGAGCTGTAGCAAACACTGAGGTCCACCTGGGGAATATTCCGCTGACCAAAATGTTTTGCATTAAGTCCCTTTTGGAGTGGGGGCTTCAAATCTGACTTCAAAACACTGGTGACACAAACCTGCAGGCAAGCTGGTTAGCTCAACTTGCTTTCTAATCAATGGCATAATTAGAAACAGGCACACTAGAGCACAAGTCATTTGACCAATTTAAAGGTCTACCTTAGGATGCAATGAACTGCAGGACAGGTAGTTCATTTCTCTTTGTAGATATTAAAGATTCAGTGAATCGATACATCAGGGTCAGGTCTGGGATTTCTACACTATTGATCTCTCAAGTCTGGTAACATATCCCGTTCCTGATGTCTACTGGAATACTTTTTGTTAATTCAGAAATGCCACCTTCCGAGTAAGTGATCCCTTTCTGCACCATTTCAGTAAGTCTCAAGATTTCAGGCTGGCTAGCCTTTTGTTCAATGTGTTTGATATCTGTAAAGGTACTAAATGTCATACAGGCCTGCATGGGATGTTGTTCCTGATGGCTGACTGCCTCTAAAAACAGAATCATAAAGGTATTGATGTCAAAAAATCTGAAGTACCCAGCAGAAAGAACAGCAACAGTGCATCCCGACACATCAGGCTGAGCTGGGTCAGGAGCCGAAGGGCAATGCCCAAGCGCCTGCATCACACAGACTGACGGGAACAGAGATTGCTCACTGCCCATCAAGTCACTTCGAGGCCAGTGTTTCGTCTTCTCACTTATCTGACACCAAACAGTGAATTAGCATTCTGTGCAGTTATTTTTGGCTAATAATCATAATAACTGTCTTTCCTGGAAAAGTGCAGGAGACATTGTATTGTCATTGGGAATTAGCCATTAACCATTATGGAAATGGGCTCACAATAATTTGGGCAAAAGTAGTGAATTATCTCTAGTTCTACCTACACATTTCTAGCCTTCAGAAAAAGGAATAACTTCAAAATAATGGGTAGAGTTTTCAGCATTATGTATCTGCCCCACTTTTCCTAATTTCAGTTAATAATTTTTTCTTGCCTAATCTAAGGAAGAGTTTTTCCACAACTCCAAACTGATTGTGCTTCTTTCTGACACATCATTTGAAGGAAGAAAAATAACATCCTTAGCCATACTTAGAGTGGGATATCTACCACCTCATTCTTTGAGCAGGTCTGAAAGTCAGACCCACTGCTAAAAAGTCCAGTTCTATCAAAACCTCTAACACCCTGCAAACATGTCACGCTTTTATTGGAATTTAGTTTAGGGAAAAAAAGCATAAGTACTCCAAAAGTGGTATGTATTAGCATTTTCAGAACTAAATGTTAAAAACATCTTCATTTTGCTACGTAATATTATAAACAAATTAAGTAACACTTAAAAACAAATCAAACCTGAAAATGCCAAGAGACTTCTTTTTCTACCAAGAGTTTCCTAGGCCAGATGAAAAAAAAATCTCAAAAACCTGAAAGTCCCACACAAATGCGAACTTGCATACCCCACTGAGTGCTATTAATATGCTCTGCAAATTGTATTTTTAAAACGGATGTACAATTTAAGATTACTTACCATACAAATCAGTAGAGCATCTCAAAAAAACCCACTTTTTTCTATCAGTTACAGAGCATATTTCTTTCACTTAAATATTATCTTGGAAAAGCTAAGATGATCGCTCCCCTGGTAATTATGTGGAGCACTCCACACTGGATCACACTTACTGAATGTAGTGCGGAAATGTCATTTACCCCATGCAGAGTTGCAGCAAAGCTCTAATTCATGAGAGATGAAAATTAAAATGGAGCTACATACATGTATTTGTTTTAGATATGTTGGAATTGTTAATTTACAATATACCATAATCATTCTGTGAACAAGTTTGTCCTAGTTTGATGAGCTTTTAATTCAAGCCTCCACTCAATCTCTTCATGTTTGTAAATAAAGGAATTGCATTCCAAAACTTAAATAGCCATCAGTGTTTAACTGCACAATTCACATAGGCGGAGAAGTTCAAAGGGGACACCATGAATCCTGGTGCAACAGCAGCACAACATTACCCGACTCGATATCTGACTCAATAGCTCGTGGTCCTCAGTGGCATTGTTTCCCAGGGTGCAAGAAAGGCATGTTAGGAAAGAAAAATATCTTTTTATAAAAGGTACACTTAGGGAAAACAGACTTTCAAGTACTTGAGCCACTCTTCTGGTTACAAATGGGACCCACGAAATTCAAATACAGTTTACTGTGCTTAAATTCACTGTGTTAATCAGATAATTTGGCGCTTTATGGGAAAAGGCAATGCGCAGAGAGCTACTAGCCAGAGGAGAGGTGATGAGGTTAAGCAGTACCACAGGACAGAGCACATGGTACTCAAGTGTTAGCACAGGACAAAGCATTCCCAACCTTCTCTTAAAAGAAGGTTTGCTAGCTCTGCTTCATACCCTAAATCTTTTCAGTCTTTTTTTTTTAACTAGTCCAGCCCATGGATGAAAAGACACTTTTCCCTAGTAGTTTTATTTCACCTACATTCAAACCATTGCATTTTAGCACAAAATTGTTAAAAAAAGAAGTCATGGACTATTTTATCCTGCATTTGCTCAAGTATTTAGAAACAGCAGCAAGGAATGAGAAGAGCTAGCAATAACAGTGGCAATGCTTACCACTCAGAAAAATTTTAATCACTAGTGGTTAATGGTGTTTACTACTGTAGCACTTAACAACAGTCACAGATTGGCATCCCTTTGGTCCAAACCATAGACATAGAACAGAAATTAAGACAAAAGTTCAAGCTCACTGTGATGTCATTAAATGATCATTTCTTCATTTATTCAGAGACAGCAGGTGCTTTGACCAAAAGCTGCTCAAAGTGGACCTTCTGAACATTTGAGGATGCATGGCTGCAGTAGTCCAAGGACTTTGTTAGACAGGCTTCAGCATCCTTCCTCCAGCCCTCTTAAACTTCTATTTTTCCTCCACTGCAGGCACATATTTCTTCATAATTGCCTTTCCCTGTGCTGCTGCTCACCAGGGAAGCTGATGCTGCATCCATCCCTCACTGCTCAGCAGTGAGGAACAGAAAGGGTCCCTTTTTTCCTCAGCCCTAATAAATATTTGCATCGTGTCCATTTTTATAGCCTCCTACTAGAAGCATGTAATGATGACACCGTCAGAGCAGGAGAGAGATTAACCCCCTACTACTGAGACACTTTTTTTAAAGTGTTCTTGCGATCAGCAGCTCATTTAGAGGATTACTTTTCTTTAAAAGCCCTAATTAAGATATTTGTCAGGTGATTTGAGGGATACATTTCAGCTATTAGTTTACTTCATAATCAGCAGATTCAGATGTTTCCAGCTGGGTGAGCTGCAGGACACAATTTTTTTTCCAGTTCAAAGTTTTATGTATTCCTGAATCCACACACACACAGCTTTTCACCTGGATCACTCTGGGTACTAGAAATCCTGCTGGAATATAAGAAGGAGATAGAATCATCCAGCAATTAAAGTGGGAGCGATAACGAAATCAGCAACACACAGGAAAAGACACCCTAGATAAAAGAGACTGTAGCTGATTATCCAAGCTGCTGCCGAGTTGGCAGGTTATAAAGCCTGTAAGGATGCAGGTTTTCTGGTACTTAGGGTGGCACTTCGCACTGATCTTGAATAAAGATGCCTTTATTCAGACTGCACAGATTCTTAAAATTGTTAGAAGTCAGTGAGAATATTCATGCTCTCAGAAATACTTTTAAACCAAAATGTCTACCCGATGACACACAAGCAGTTAGCTGAGGTGCAGCTTTTCTATCAAGTGAAATAACACCATCTATGGTTCGTTACACTGAGTTTCGGCAGTATCTCCTGCAGTACTGACAACCCAACAGAATGGCTTGTTCTAAAGGGATTAAGACAGAGAAGAGGAATCCAGGTCTCTGAAAATTACTGGTCTCACCAAGGAACAGTGATGCTAATTAATGAGATTGGGAAAGGTCTTCTCATCCTTCCTCTAAGCATAGCCCTAGGGATGGTGGCACATTCAGACCACCATCAAGCACAAAAACCACTTATTTCTGTGTAAACTGACTTAAATTCAGAGCAATTCAAATTGCACTTCAGGATCTTAACTCCAATTCAATCGATGTCTATGCAAATGAGTAACAGCAGGACTGCCACATTTTATATAAATGGGAAGAAAAATGGGAACAATCATGCCTACATGCACCAAGAGGCAGTCTCATTATACATTCAACATCAAATACCTCTCAACAATTTACTGGAACATGCCAGTTGACAATTTGAGCAAGCAGCTGCCAAGAAATTTGTCATTCTGATAATATTCTAGGTATGAAAGTCAAACGTTAATAGACTTGCTTGCAGTGTAGAGGACCAAGTAAAAAAACTTCATGACAAGTGAGTTGGCAACACTGAGGGTCATAGGATACTTGTAAAAAGAGTACACAGTTATAAAAAGTTTATGGTGATACTTTCCCAATATGCTCTTGGGACCTCCACTCTGCCACTTGGGCTTTTTGAGTCAGACTTTTTTGCATTTCTCAGTCTACAATGATTTTCTATGAATGTCAACACAGTTTTTGAACCCACTTAGTCTTAAGTTGTTAAATCACAGATGGTGCAACAGACATGGGAACCAAGTTGCACAAATGGCGAATACGAGAGAAGCACTTCAGCTCCACACACAGAGCCCATGGAACAAGCTGAATGAGATAAGACAAATGCAGACAGCATACAAAAACTTCTCCCCCACATTGTGTACTGCACCTATATGCCGGCCTTCACACCAGGCTGATTCTTCACAGATATCAATTTCTAGTCTCTTAAAGTGTCACCTTAGGTTTTTCTACTCTATTATTAGGGGATTCTCCTTATAAAACTCTTCAACTCTCGAGATTGATGATCCAGGATATATTTTTTCCTTTGACATGCCCAGCAACTTTTGTTGTTTATATTTCCTGAATTATTGAAAGGACTCAACAGCAAAGTGTGTTACAAATAAACACAAACAGTGAATCTGTAAATAAAAACATGCAGCACTATGTCAGTCAGTGGAAAATGTTTCCTGACATGTGACCCTTGGTTCACAACCATTCTGAAAATTGGAAGTTGAAGATAAACTATTGCAACAAGAGATTGTCTTTCAGAAAAGTCAGTTGATGAAAAATACTATATGAACTGATTATTTCAGGAAGCAAGAAGCCTCCCCTACCTGGCAGCACTACACTTGTTTTCCTAAAAATGCTTGAAGGTTGACTTTCGTCAGATAAAATTATTCCGGCAAAGAAGGTCCACGCACAGAAGATTATACAGTTTCCCAAGATAAACTGTCATCGGATGTCACAGTATTTTCTCTGTGTAGCCAGCAATAACTTAATAGTCTGATCCTTTGCAGGATGCTGATGAAAGCTGATGTTTTTGCTTTGCCAGATACCTCACAAACAGCTCAGCTCTTCCTGAAGTTTATGGGAAATAAACTTCCTATTACACAAAATCCACTTCCACCTGCACCGAAGGATTGTGACCCCACAGTCCCAGCTTCCCCACAGCACAGGAAGCAAAGTGGGGCCCTTGCCTCCCCAGGCAGGTACGGGGCATCTCTGCTCCCCCCAGAGCACACAGAGGCTGTTCCCACCAGCAAGGGCACTGCTGCTGCTCAGCAGCAGCTTGCCATTGACATCCTCCAAATTCATCCCTGTGTTCAACTGCAAAGTTTCAGATCATGCACAAGCTGGAAAGCTAGATCTTTAGCTTCAATGTCCGCAGACAGAAAAGTAAGCAGATCTTCTGCAAAAGCTACTGCAAATGAAGCTGCAGGCCCCATCCCTCAATTTTCTCAGGAAAGGAAGTTTCTCTGAGCATCTCTGCTCAAAGTTGATGCTTGCTCTAATCTACCCCATCAACAGAGACCGCTTCAGCTGAGTTCAAGAATCTGTATTTCAGATAATTTTCAGCTTTCCCCACCTTCAGAGCCCAGCACCCTTCCTTTCAGCATGTAAATAATTGTTTGGATTAAATACAAAGAAAACTGTCATCTGTTCATTTGCTACAGCTGAGAGAACCTTTCCTGAAAAGCTGACTCCTATATCTCACTTCTGATGAGATTTTTCCTCTTCCCCTACATCACAATTTCTCATCAAACTGACCCTTGCCACAYGCCCTGGGAAGAAGAAAGGCACGCAGCACCGCACTCGCACGAACCCTACGCATGATCACGGCAGGCTTACAGCCCCAGCTCTGCTCTGCCTTCAGGAGGAGCGTAAGCCAAGAACAAGTTGCATACAGCCACTCACTCATTTTGAGAGAGGGGAGTGCAGGCATGCACCACGCACTCATGTCTGTCCTTACAAGACTGATCAAGTGTTATTAAGTGGCAGAGATGGTGGCAAGTATTGAAAGAACAAGTCACATGCACACAAAGTCTGGAATTAAAAGCATCTCCCCGAGTATTAACTGCAACTTTCACTCCCAGCCCAGCACTCGCCCGCTCAGACCCAAGAGACTCTCCCACCAGACCTGGGTCTGACGCACACGGCTGACGGGCAGAGGCTCAAACCTCCCCGTGCTTCCAGCAGCCGTCCCCACCCCAGCCCTTGCTTTCAGAGACAGCCTTACCGGGCACCGTCTGGGTCATCACAGCCACGCCGTGCTTCAGCAACAKCAAAGAGCAAGTCCCGAAGCGGTGAGCCCGCCAGGAACAGCCGCAGCAGCCCCGTTTGCACATTTACCAGCCCCAGCCCATGCAGCACCCAGGGGCAGCGCCCGGGGGAAGCAGGGGCAGGTCTGTGCTGTGGACAGCAGTGTGCTCCACCGACCCACATCATCTCCAGCCCTTGCCCAGACCAGCTCCCGGAGTCCAGCCCCGCACCAGACRCGGTGCCCCCCTCAGCCTGCCCGTCCCACACGACAGTGCCACTTCTAGTGCTGGCAGGAAGCAGTGCGAGATCCGAGCAACTGATTTTTATCCAGATCTCTGATCCCAAAGACAGCAACATAGTCTTTATCGCCATCACCACACTCTTCATCCAGTAATGCATAGCCACATTTCAAATACCATTATGTGCTGGAAGAGTCAATCAAGCGTACATTCAATTTGCAGACAGTGTAGGGCAGGAGTAGCGCACTGCTGCAGTGGCACAGAAGATGCAAAGCCAGAGCTGCAAGGGAGAGAGGCCCACTGAGATACCTGAAGTGTTTCTAGGGCCACAAATCTGTTTTGATGCAGGTGCTAAGCAGCGAGCACGCTCCACCCCGTAAACTCTCCTCATAAAAACAGGGGCTGAAACTTCACAGGAAAAGGGGGGGTGGGGGGTGGAATCAATGGAACTAAAATTAACACTGAAAATGTCTACAGGGGAAGCCCAGCTGTTGTAGCTAGTTGGCCATATAAGGGGCATCACACCGGCTTTCTAGACCTATGCTATTTAGCCTCCAGCACAGGATTTTACAAGTTACTTTGAGATTTAACCTCCCAGCACCACTACGACCAGGGCAAGCATTAGCCAAAACAGGACAAATCAGCAGTAGGAGACCCAAGTGACTCACCAAGCTCCCACAGCAAACCTCCAGCTGAGCTGGCAACGCAGTCGTGATACCCATGGGCAGAGCTGAGACTAGTGCTCCTGCAGCACAGACAAAGAATGGAGCATGGCCACGACCTGAGCCTAAATAGCACTGAGGGGCCACGGCAGGGTGTGGGGGTCCCAGGTGAGGCTGGTTGGGGCCAGCTGGCCCATTAGCATCCATTAGCATCCCCAGGGCCAGGACACCTGTGGGGTCTTCTCACAGAGGGTTCCTCTCCAGCTACTGGGCTCCTGAACAAGGGAGAGGGAGTCCTGACTCCCTCAGGCGTAAATAACGCATTTCTGAATAATGACACCGATTTCTTTTTTTCTCGGTGTTTCAGTTGGAGCAGATCCCAAAACTAGTGGAATCAAGGGAAATCTTTCTACTGACCTCTCAGACACTTTGGACTAGGCTCTTAAAGAGCTATTTGTGGCATTTGGGTTTTATTCTGCATTACAGATTGAACCTATTGTTAATCAAAACACCCGTGACAATATCAGAAAGACAATGTGACATTTCCATGCCGTTCTACCAGTTTAAACAAGATGCCATGAAGAAGTTGACCTTTTCTCAGTTGAATTATAAATGTCAAAATTGCAGGAATCCATCTTTCAATTACTGTCACCTTGAAAGTGAAAAATGCTGGAGGCATTACACTTAAAACATTACCAAGCCCAGATATATTTCAAAYGCAGTCTCCCCTTTCAGGATGGATTCTTCATTTCTGAAATGCAATGAATCTTATGCAACTTTTCCACACAATGGTGACAACACTGCAGATTAAGCCTAACTTTAAAGAGGGAAGCACTGTGAGCGTGTTGGGGAGCAGCAGGAGCACGGCTGCCCCAGGAGGGAGGACAAGCCAGGAGCCGAGGGTACCCCCGGCACGGGCTGGGAAGTGCCCGCACCAGCAGGACACAGTCCCACAGCACCTGAGCGAGGCAGGATGGCGACAGTCACAGGTCCCACTGACAGCCCAGGCATCACCAGACCACACAAGGCAACAAGTCACAGCCAAGGTCAACCTGAGAAGTCCAGTCAGGGAGTCTGGATGCGTAGGGACAGGGCCAGGTGTATCTGTGGCACAGCTTTGGCAAGGACCGAGGACCCTTGGGGCTCTTGGCCGTCGGCAGAGGTTGCAGGGCAGGCTGGTTGGGGCAATTAATGCCTCTTGGTCTGGCAGAGAGAGAACAGAACTAAGGGTTAACTGGGAACTCCAACTAAATGAGCAAGATCTTCCTAGCTTAATAGAGAAGAAAAGGTGCATGGTTTGGTCTAATCCTGCAGCTGGCAATTCTAGTTCCGGTTTCTGTTTTTTCTTTGAAGCCGTCTGAATTTAGGGCTTATTCATGACAAACTCCACAAACTTGATGTTCATATTTCTTTTATAACTGCTGCTCAGCTGGAAAGAAATACCACTCCTCAAATATCAACACCGCTATTAGCTTCTGTGTCTCGGAAACACGAGGGACCCCACGAAGAGAGGGCTTTTCTTAGCACCACTCGAGCACGTGTGCCAAGATGAGCGTTGCAGAGACCTTACGTCAAATTAAGCAGGAGAGGACAAAAGTGTGGAAATTACCAGCATGTTGCCAGCGGTGCCAAGGCGAGCAGTTGCCCAGGTTTCCTGCGAGGCTGCCTGCTCGCTTCCCTCCGGCAGCAGACGGCTTCCCCTGCCAGAGAGGGGGGGAAGGCACAGGCACCAGCGGCAGGGAGGAAGGGTCCCTGGTTCCTGGGCAACAAGTGTCTTTCTGACCCTCTTCTCTTTCTGAAGGTCCCACTTTTGCCAGAAAACTTGCCTCCAAATTAGTTCCCTAGGAAGCAGAAAATAAAGCCCAGAACCAATTTTAAAAACTCAGCCTGGASTATCCACAGAAAAGTTCTGTTCAAGGGGAAATGCTTCAAGGAATAAATGATCCAGAGTTCCTGCTGCTCTTTAAAGACAAGTTGCATTTTTCCTTTTGCTTTCTCTCTCTCCTTTGAAAAGAAGAATACTGCGAGTCCAGCTTGTCAAAAAAGTAGCAAATATTTCTGTTCAGAGTAACTATGCACACCAGGGTTGAAATTTCACACAGGCTCTACTTCTATTTCAGTTCTATTTTATATTTCAAAACAGGATCTTTCTCTGCAGAGATGAATGCCAAGTGTTTAATCCATCCATCTGTGTCTCTATATATCTGTCCCACTGTCCATACACCCATGAAGTTATAGGATGTTCACAACSCTAGTATCAGAGCACCTGCTCTTTGGGAAAAGGATTGCTACTTTTAACACAGAGTTTTGGCTCAAAAAAGAAAAAAAAGAATATATACCAAAGAGTCTGTTATTGCTTTCCATTTCCCAAAGAAGGCACACAACTGCAGTGCTAAGTGACGGCATAAAGCCCTTAGATAGATGCATAATCATTTATTAATTACCTCTAATGCAGCCAGAAGCCCTTGGACACAGATATCCTACAATGAAACTATTTATTATGAATCATTAGCATGACTTCCTCGGACTGGCCTGAAAGTTTAGTGAAAGGACTACCATAGATGAAGAAACATCTGTTTTTTCTCTTCCTGTTCTTGYTCATTTTATCCCATCTTTTTGTTTCTTATTCTTTCCTCTCATTGGTAGCAATGCTGAATACTAACAAGATCTATGCATTTAACTGTGCTCAGTCATTTCCATGCTAATTAATTCAGGTTCCAATATCTGCATTTTGTGCAGGTTTGGTAAATCCCTCTTAAATTGGTAATTTCAGCCCAAATCTTCTCCCATGGCAGAGGGAATATTTCAGCTCCTGCCCATCTTTGCTTACGATGTCAGTGCAGGGATTATTTTTATTAAAATGCTAGGTGAGAAAATCATTAGAAAGATAACAAACAGGCCAGATCACCTATTACCCGTGGCTGGTATATATATGGGATTGTAATCCAATTTATGAAGCTTTCAAGCCAGCAAAACAATTAATTTTAAAATGCATTTCAGTCAAGAAGAAAAACTACTTTGTTGTGTGCTTTGTTTTTTAAGGTGCAGGATGAATAAGCCACAGAAGACAACAGAAAAGCATTGTCTTCTTGTTTTCATTTATTAATGACACAAATGCAGTGCTTCCTCCTAAGTGAAATTCATCAGAAGTCTCCTGGCTGTTTATATACAACTTTAACACTAGTTGAAATACTTTAAATACTTTGAAAGTGACGTTGGAAGACAGTGTTTTTCTACTGTTAATTGCTTTCATTCAAATACCTCCCACATTAAAACATCAGCCACGGAGGAACGTGTCATTATCTGGCCGCATTCAGCGTCGGTGCGGCCCCACCGTGAGCCCTGTGGGCAGTGCTGGGCCCCACCGTTAGAGAAGGACGTGAAGGTCCTCGAACACATCCAGAGGAGGGCAACCAAGCTGGTGAAGGGCTGGAAGGCACCTCCTCTGAGGAGCGGCCGAGGACTCTGGGTTTGCCTCGTTTGGAGAGGAGGAGGCTGAGGGGCGACCCCATTGCTGAGGAGGGGATGGGGAGAGGGAGGTGCTGAGCTCTTCTCCCTGGGATCCAGGGGCAGGATGCCTGGGAATGGCTCAAAGCTGCACCAGGGGAGGTGTAGACTGGGCATTAGGAAGCATTTCTTTACCGAGAGGGTGGTCAAACGCTGGAACAGGCTTCCTGGAGAGGTGGGGAAGGGGATTAAAGCAGTCTCTGCTGGAGACTGCAGAAATCAGGACTCCCCTTACCCCTCTCCAGAATGAAATTAAGTTGGTTACAAACAGTATTTGACAATAAACAGGTGTATTTTACAGTTCCACTGTTTAATCACTTAGATTTGCAGCCCAGCAAGACGAATGTGTCGAAACCTGTTTGTTCTGACTCCTGTACTACAGCCAGACACTCATAGTCTGTGAATCCAGACTAAGTGGGACGTAAGTTCAAATCACGTCTGGTTTTGATTTAAGGACACCAAATCTTACTGCATTTCACAAGCCTGGAATGACAGCCGTACATGACAAAGCAGGACTGCCCAAAGAAGATTCTGCTGCCCTGGAATATTCTGTTCTTCCCACCTGCAGGTACTAGGTGGCTCTCAAAGCCTTCAAGAGAATATTAAATATTCAAGAAGAGTTTGAAATGATTAGATATGGGGCCACTATGCAARTATATAAAATATCATTACCTCACATTACGTATTTCACTGAGCTTAAAATTGTAATTATTATGTTGGGTTATGTTACTATTTAAAAAAAAAATAGTAGGAAAATCAGAGTGATGCAGCAAAAAAGCTCTTTACTATACAGTATTAAGTGAAAGTATTGAAAAACAGGATAGTGTGTAATTAGACATAAAGTGTATCCAAGCACATATTTACAGTCTTCATTACGATGCAGGACAATAAGTCACTGAAGGCAAAAATATGCTCCAAATACAATAAAAGTCACCATCAATTTTGCATGCCAGAGGAACCTTTAAAATGATCAGTTAAAGATCATTTCTTTCTGCAAATAAACTCCACCAAAAAATGGCTATTCAATTGTGATGTATTCCATCCCTTTGAGCAACTTTTTCCCAGTTTTTCAGTTTGCTTTTTGGCAGGGAGAACAAAAAGGGGAGAAGGAAGGAAAATGCGAACGAAAAAAACCTAAAGATTTCTGTCTCACCCAGCATAAAATGTATTTCATAGCAAAAGCAATCAGGAACAAGAGGAGAAAAAAAAAAAAGGCCTATTTTTATGACAAAGCTGTACCATAAAATAATAGTTTAAGAACTCACTGTATTCATAACCTCAGTTTCAGTACAAATGCTGTATTCATTAAAAAGAAATACAGGGTGGCAGGGCTGGATTTATCACTGGAATTTGCACGCTGCCGTAAAGAATGTCCTCTATTAATGACAACAGCTGTTGGTTTAATAACCCTAGAAAAGATCATTAAATTCTTTCACATTTCCCAGAAACAGATGGAAGAAATGCAAAAGTGTTAAAACATATGGGAGAACATATTGAAATCCAGAAGCCTCCTAGAGCGGCTAGGAATCCTAATGCCGCAGCCTCCCGGTATAGGCTGGTCTCCTCACAGGTGCCTAAGGTGTGTGTATTGTGGAGATTGTGTAAATGCTGAAAGAGGGTAGAAGAGGCTTGGTGTGCCGTAGGYGGATTTGCTCTGGCAGGTTATCATCACTTACGCTATGTTTGCAGGCACAGATGTTCTTTCCCCCCTATTTCCTTGTTAACTTCTTTGCACCTAGAACTCTGAATCGTAAAAAACCTCCACACACAGAGGAATCTTCCATCAAAGAACTGATAATAAGCCCGTGAATGTAGGTCACCTTCTGCACTTCCTAGAACAAGAAAAAGATTAATTTCAGGAAATGGGAATGTCCCAACAGTTGAAATAGAAATCACAACACGTCCAAAACGCAATCTTTTTCTGTGATCAGGGACACTGTGGCGTTCATACATTGGCATCTAATTTATGCACAAGCCTTAAACACTGCACAAGAACGCCTAGAAACATTTGAATGAAATATTGTTGGTGTTGTTGCTAATACAGGCGAACAATGGTGGCAAAACTTGAAGCAAACTTGAAGCCCAAAGCTGCAAGGAAACTAAAATGGGAGCCCAGCCATTTCCACCTCGTGTTTGCAGCACGTATACTGGTGATCATCCCCACCATTGCTGACTGCACGCTTCCTAGCTGTCCTTCACCCCTTCCGAGCGGGAGGGACCGCTGTGCAGCGCTCAGCTAATGGTACATATGGATGGCTAATTTAGAGCTACCCTTATGTACCTATAACTAGAGTTATTTCTCTCCCAGTGTATATACAGACATTGAATTTCATTTGACATCTTCCTGGTCAGCCATTTACTGAATAGCTGTAGAAAATTTTTCTGTCTGCTTTATTTATAGCTGGAAAAATACACTCACTGTTTTACTGGTCCCTTTTCCAGGGAAATGGTGACCAGGTAAAGCAGCAGGTCCTTCACAGATCTATTTGGTCTCACTTACCATTGTCCCATTATGAAAATTACTAATTCCAGGCTTTTCCAGTTGTTTAACAGGACACTAATCATCAGGAAGACCTCTCATTCTGTAACAGAATATGACAGAGTGAAGAAAGGAACATATTTTTCTAATAATTTTACTGATTTGAGTGGTTATAGTCATAGCTATTGGAGTAGCCATCAGTGCTTTTCATAAGAACGTAACAGGTATAAATGATATTTCAAGTCACAAAAGCCATTTTTAAAAGGCTAGAGCCCACATCACAGACCTTTCGTATTCATGGAGGTGATAAATGACCCTGTCTATCTGCCAATGTAAGTCACATTTGGGTCCCTACCAAGCATCCCAGCTGCTTTATGATTAAAGCACGATCTGGAACAGCACAGAAGACTTTGGATCGCGTCAGATCAACATCTCCAGTTGCACCACTTCATGCTGTGCTACTCATAGGGCTCCCAGTACCCCCGTTCTTCAGTTATTAATTCTGTCAGGAAATACAAACTGCCTGCAAGGACTTGAAATTAAGCATTTGCCTACTTCCTCCAGTGTCTTTAGCCTATGACCTTTTTCGTCGTTGTCTGGATCCCTTTGGAAGTCCCAGACAACACAGTGAGTAGAACCCTAATCAACACAGCAATTTCTTTTGAAAGCAAAATCAGAGACATTTTGAGAAGGTCTGATTGTCTGTACAAAATTGTTGGCAGAATTGCTTTCATTTTTCTCAAATGCATCATCTAAAAAAAACACCAAAAAATCCAGTAGGGATATTTATACTGGGCCAAATTGCCCAGAGGCCATGTTGATTTAGTTGAACCTGCAGTAGGAATCAGCTCTGTCCTTTACGTTTTCAGCTTTGTTTCTGGATTTAACTGGATGTTATTTAAGCACTTCAGTGAAAAACTAAACAATGAACATTGGTATTTCTTGACCTATATGCAAATTATCTCCACTTTCTCTGCTCAAAAATGCCAGGTGTTTTTATCTCCTCTACAATTATCTGCTTTATGAAATGTTATAGCAAAGCTATAAGAAAAACTGGGCTCTTTAATGTTTTATTTCCTTTTTTCTTTTTTTTAAGTCTTATTGCATTTTCTGGGTAAAGAAGAGGAAGAATGCTAAAATACTCAGAGCCAGGTCTTCAGCTGAGGCGAGTGAATCAAGCCCCACTGAAATCAATTTGCATCAGTTGCATAGATGGCCAAAAGCTTTCAAAACATAATTCCTTGGTTTTTTGCACTCCCCTACCTTCCATGCTTTCTTTCTGATTGCAAATGATCCTCTTAGAATTGCATCATACAACACTGTGCCACAGCCGCACAAGCAAGGATGGCACTACACAGCCTCATTCCCAAGCATCGTAGTGGTTCTGCTCATCACGTGGCAGGAGCACGAGCGACCAGTTCATGATGTGACAGGAGCACAAGTTGGGATTGGGCTGTAAAGCTCTCCCAGACACGGCTCACCTATAGCTGAGGAAAATGGGATTTTTGTAGCGAAATCCCAAGAACGGCCAGAGGTTGAGGACTTACTGCAACACTTCAGAAACCTCTATAAGACAAAAGTTTTTGGTGTAGGTACCACCCAAATGCAGCAGTGCATTCACTAGTGGAAAGGTGCTCAGGATTCTAGCTCCCACCATCAGTAACATCTTGAAGGCATCACACAACAACATACAACTGCAGGCTGTCAAAGGCTGGCATAAAAAGAATGGACATGATCACTCATTCATGTGCAAATGTAATAATAAAAAACCAGCAACATGCCTGGAATCAGTGCAAGAGTTGCACACCAGCCTTGTTCATTTCTGTTTGTTGGCTGCAAAAAAGGAGACTTGTTTAAGAAAACACAAGCATAAAGCCCCTCATAAATTATCCTAACTTGAGCTAAGGTCTTTGAGTGATTTCTAAATATCTCCCACACAGAACAAAATGAATAGATGGAGGAAAGAAAGATTTCCCCGGGTTTATAACTCTGTCCTCAAACTGGGAATAGTGAAAAAGTTGAGAGGGATGTCCAAGTCCGTTCAATACCTAAAAGAGAGGGAATAAAGCAACAGTATTTGTCAGTGCAAGAGCCCAGTATAACAGCACTCTGCCCATATTGTACCTGCTGAAACGTAACAGCAGACATTGAGATGTCTCTCACACAAGGGGAAACTATCTTGCAGGGTAGACCTTAGACTCCAAATGACAGAGATCTGATTTACAGAAAACAGACCCTGCATGTATTTCCATTCCAATATATACTTTTTTT
>JASVER010000162.1:1209600-1269788 GCA_030449065.1 Oceanodroma leucorhoa
TGGTGTTTGTTTTCCAGCTAATTTGAAGATTACAGTTTGCGACTCAGCAGGGAGCCAGCTGGCAGAAGAAAATGAAGTGCAGGCTGAAAAACAGCCAGACAGAGCCTCAGAGGTTTTTCTTTCAAGCATAGTCTGGAATGCATACCTGGGCCAGCAATCTCAGAACAGATACAATTTTTCTTTCCCTGCTCTGCCCATGCAGGCTCTGACCATGGTAAGGCAAACAGAGGTTTTCCTTAGGGCATGAGAGACAAGCTGTGGTTTTCCTGCTGCTGACAGCAGTGTAACTGAGAATTAAGAGCTGATTTTGTCACATTTACCTCAGGGTATGATCAGTGAAACAATTTTTAATGCAAGCAGATGAAATTAAGATCCGATTAAGTCTGATTAAAAATAGTTTCCCCGCGCAATGGTCTATGTCTGGGACAATAACTCCAAAGGCTCAAAAGGAAGGTAAGTACCTACCTACCAAATCCAATTACTTCTCAGAGGCACAGCTGCGCACTGGAGTGCAACTCATGCTTGTAAAATAGCCACTTTCTCTGTTAAAGATAAGCCTGAACTCACAGAAATCTGTGGAAACATAAGAACATTTAGTAGTTCTGTTTCCCTTACTGCATGATGTGGTGAAACCTTATATCTCACAATATGTTGTTCTTTTATATTGCTTTCCACTTATACATCCCTAAGCTCTAAACAGGCTCAGTATCTCCATTTTGCAGCTGGGGAAGCTGGGGAATGAGCAGGAAAATGCTTTGCCCAAAGTAACCCAGTGAATAGTGATGGAGAACACATTAGAAATCCAAACTGTAAAAATGTTACAGTCTTCACACAGATGGAGAGAGGGATTTCTTATGATTTCAGTTTTTTTGAACAAATGTACAGGAGCTATGGAAGAATAAAAGTACCCAACACCAAGCCACTATAAAGTGTCTTCTTTCTTTCTCTATTGCACATCTGAAATAAAACTCTCCTTGCTCGCCAGTAATGAGCTTTTCTGCACTTCTTCACTGACAAGGTTGAGACACTAATTTTCATTCCCATGGAAGCCAAAATTGCAGCCTGAAATATCAGTACATACTGAATATGTGGGCTGAACAGCAACACAATAAGAAAAACAGAGTAAGCAGCATACACCTTCAGGTGACATTATTTTGCTATCCCGGCGGGGTCTTTATCCAGGGCCAGCTGCCTTAGACTCCTCTGCAGAGGGAAGAAGTCTGTTCTCTGCCTTTCTGTGCAGCTGGGGCTTCCTGGTTATATTTTGCTGGCATGCTTAAGAAAGCAGCACTACCCTTGAGCCATGTTGGGCTCTGGAGGCTGGGGGCCAGAGCATCGGTCAGTAGAAATGGGTAGGTTCAGTGGTGCTGAGAAAGTTTTAAAGGATTTCAGAACTGAGCATGGAGGATGTGCAGAGCTGTGCTCGCAGAGGAGAGCTCCTCATGCCTCCAAAGTGGTGCTCTTAACAGCCGTGGTGTAATAACCAGATGGCACTATGAGTCCCAAATGGTTCGGACTAGGAGCTCAGCACAGTCTCTCCTGGCGTCACTGTCTCCCCAAGAGCATCTCTGCTCCTTGCACGCATGTTCCCGCATCCATGTCCAGGCGGGAGCGCGGGTCCCTGCAGGTCTCTCTTTCCCTCCCATAGTGGGGACCACTGCACGGGACCAGCACCAGCATCACCAGCACAGGCCATAGCAGCTGAGCCACTGCCGGGAAGAGCACAGAAGCCAAATAATGGCACGCAAGTCTTTCTGTGTTTTCTCAGCTTTTGACAAGATTGGAGAGGTCTGGCTCCTTTTCATTGCTCTCTCAGCAGAGTAATTCTCTGTTCCTGCTCCACAGCCCTTCTTGGTGTTACCTGGCTGCTATTCTCCTCTTCCCCATTGGCCACCTTTTCTATTTACTGCAGACAGAAAGGAAAATGACTACTTTTGACAGTATTTTCTACTAGTCAATGAAATGCTTTCAAGCAGCAGCTGAATTTTATTTACTATTTCCTTCCAGTCATTTCCTGAAAGGCCCAATTTGCCTTTTACTTTCCAGTATCTTCCCTTTCTGTGGGCTGCCATACGGAGACCTGAAGGCTGGCTCAGGACTTACCCTGTCCACTCCAGCCCAGCCCAAGGACTCTCAGCTCGGACAAGCCATACCAACCACTGAGGTATCTCCATCTCTGGGGTGGCCATTGGCACCCACAGGAGGACAACACATTGGCAGTTGTGGCACGTGCACCCTGCCATGCGGCTGACCCAAAACCCAGTGACAACGAGACCATACTCACATTTTATTGGACTTGGACAGCAAAAGAGGTGAGGGCCTGAGCAGCAGAAGATGACATGCAACAGGACTGACCAGATCCTTCCTGTTGAAAACACATCACAGATCCGGCCCTGGGCATGTTGTCCTTGCCCCAGGTCAGTCAAAACGGCACCATTTCATATCATCTGTAATGGGGACAAATGGGCAATGTTCAGCCTTCAGAGGAACACATACACATAACAGCAGCGTTTTCATTTTGAGGGGTAAGAAAGTACCAAAATGCATAAAACAGACCTTCTATTTGGGGAAGAAAACACTATCAATAAGATAGAGGGAGAGAATTCACAAAGGCATTTTCCTCCCTCTGTGTTCCCCAGTAGGTCTAATATCAGTATGCCTCAGCCCTCCCAAATGATTCATTTAACCTTCACAGTTTAATCATAACAATAATATTTGTCCTCTTCTCACAGCACCTGATGATTGCTGTACACTAGAGCTGTACATCCTCTGAAAGGAAGCACTCAGATGCTAGTCAACCACAAGGCATATATTTTCTCCCCGGGTGCTAGCCAAGTGTTTGGAAATAACCTTTGTAATATACAGTACCCACTAGACAATAATAGCTTTTGTTCAGCCGCCAAGAAAGGGTAAGAAGTTTTGCAGGGATTTGTTCTGAGCAGATTCTCCCCCAGTTTTAAAGGACATTTCCAAAGTCCTTTTGGCCGATTCCTCCCTCCGCGGCGATCCTCTGAGCACCTCTGAGCGGGTGCTCAGGACTCGCTGTGTGCGAGGCTGCATCTGGCACAGGTCCGTCCTCCTGCAGGTAGCTCCTCAGACAGGCCCCGGAGGCGGGCCAGGTGCTGGCGAGGTGGACCAGACCCCACTGTCCCCTGGCCCGGGGAGCACGTCACCTAGGGCCTTGTGGTTGAGAAATTCAAAGTCGCTTTTGGGCTGTGACTCTGCTGGATTAGGTTCAACATCTAACCCTAGAGTGGGATCAGCTTCCTACTGGACTCTCATGCCTATACTGACCACGTTGCCGCACCGGGGCCGGTTCGCTTCAGGCGCAGCCTGGCAGGCGTGAACCTGCCGTCAGCCATGCCCCACCCCAGCAGTCCCAAAGCAGCCACCACATCCCCCGTCCGGCGCAGGCCTCCTTCCAACACGCCACCTGCTCTGAAATTAGCAGCTGTTAGGCAACATGATACTTTTGAAAAATCTATTTGGCACGTCTCTGAACACTGAAAGCCTTGAAAATACTGTAAGACCTGACTGCAAGAAAAGTGCCTCATTGTAGAGGAGAGTAAGAGCTGAAGCCAGACCCTGCGCCCATCCTGCACCTCCCCAGCACGACCGGCGGCTCCAGCGGGGAGCCCGGGCACTTGGTGCCATGCTGGATCAACGCCTCAAAGCAGCCGCTCAGGCGCTCCCACCCGCGGGAATGTGGAGGCTCCATTTTTCACATTCACAGTGTCCTCCCGAAACAGTGCAAACAACCTGCGAGGCCGCTCAGACAATTTCTCCTCGGCAGGACCTCTTTTCTAAGGGGCAGCAATAGGTGACGGGAGATGGGAACTAGCTGAAACTGATGTCTGACACACCACCCTCTGCAATTACTGCGAATAACAACCTCTCCAAAGATGACATATTCCTAATAAAAATGTGGGCGAGGGGTGACTCAGAGGACCAGACCATGAAGCTGCAGGCAGCTGCGCCAGCAGAGGCCGTGCCGTTGCTAGCGATGCTCGGGGCCTCGCTCCCTGCGGCCGCCCTGGCCCGGGGGCTGCAGAGGAGAGCCCGGGTCCTCAGGCAGGCCTGGCAGATGCCACGGCAGATGCCCAGCCGGCACCGTGCAGCCGCAGTGCAGCTTGAGCACCAGAACGGGGACAGGACGGCATCAGCAACGGCCCCGCTGCAGGGGCTGGGGGGTCCCCAGCTGCTTCTCTGCACAAGGCCCTCTGAAGCTCCCTTCTCAGTGTCAGCCACCCACTCCGTTGTGACCCTGCATGAAATACAGATGCCCGGGGAACATAGGTACACACACGCCTGAAAATAGTCCAGACAGTGCTGCTGCAGCTCCTGGAAACCAGAGAATGAGTTAGCAGTACAAACCAAGTAAATTCTCTTTTTCTGTGTGGCTTTGAGGCACAGCACAGAACTGAGTCCTAATACACAGCGGAAAATATCATATATAGGCACCTATGTACAAAGCGTCATTCATACGATGAACATACGACTAATCTGCAAAATTACAAACGTCTCAAATTCACCTGACCACATTGATTTCAGGACCTTTGCACCCTTGAAATCCTACTTTTACAATCATACCCATCTAGCTACTGCACGCCCAGCAGCCAGCCTGTGGTTATACCAGCTTCCAGTGGATCCCCATGCTATCTGTCCCTGAAACATGACTCGTGCCGATTCCACCCTAAAGTTAAGATGCAGCACACCTTGTCATTACTGCCATTTACAAATTACTGTTCCGAAACATCACCCTCCCATGAAAGCCAGGGCAGGATTTTTATTACAGAGCACACTTTTTATTGCAAATTATGCCCTTATTAAAATTCATAAAGGATAAATTTAAAGGAGAAAGGCTCTACTTCTTCATTCATCAAAGTCACAGATTACAGCCTATTTGTCAGATTCTTTCTTTCTTAGCTCCCCAGTAGGCTGCAATTGCACAGAAATCCATGAAGGAGGGTGTAAAGGCTTGTGACAGGATAGCATGTTGTAGACACTAACTCCTCCTGGTATGTTACAAAGTAAGATCACTTTTTCGGTTCAGGAAAATGAATTGTACATATTACTTGATTAATTTAGAAAAAAGTGTCCCCACACCAGCACAGGTCATGGGACAACTAGTACCCATTCTGCTAATATAATCTCCCCACAATAATACAAATATTGAGACACATATTTGCCCCACGTAAGTCAATGGAACTTTATTGGCTTCCTCTGAACAACACCGGCTTGTATTAGTTCATGATCCAAACTGTTAATATTAATTTTCATCTACACTGCAGACAGCTATGTTTGTGCCTTGCAGACTGAGCTGGCTGTACAGCTTAGGAAGCTGTAATCATCAGATGCTTGTTACCACCCAGAGAGGAACCCATCCTCACTGACATTTTAGCATGGTCCTGCTAAAGGTCTCTGTCCTGAGAGACCCGAAACCTCACAGCGAGATGCAGTACCTGAGCACACGGCTGTTCCTTGGCAATATTAACGCCAGCAAGTGTTGCACTTCGTTACCAGTGCTGTACTTCCATTGTGCTCCCACCACCAGGTACCACATCCCAAGCTGTGGAGGCACTTCTCTCCAGCTGAGGTTGCAACAGTCTTATACAGCTAGAGAGAGAAAAAAAAAAAAGATGAAAAAACACCACAGAGAAAAAAAAAACCAAAAAACCCCAAACGAACAAAAAACCCCATAACACAGACATAGCCCCTGTCCCCAGGGCCATCAGTACAACAGGATCTCTCTCTCCACACAGTCCAGATAACTGAAATCTCTGCAACATCATTTGGCCAAGGATGGAAAGCTTGGTGTGGTGTTAGCAAGGTTATAGTCAGATGCTTTAACTATGGTGTTAAACATACAAAGGACTAAAATGAGTCAAGCTTAAAAATCTGCATGTCTCCAAATTTCTTTTTCTGTTACCCATCTGCAATGTCCTATATGTTGTACCTTGGCAGACTTAAAAAAAAATCATCTAATACTTTCTATACAGGAGAAGAGTTTAACTACAAAGTTTTTGCTTCAAGGTAATTTCAAAGGAGAGCCTAGAAGTTGTTTTCATTTTCTCCTAACTGTATTCAAACAGTACCATCTGTTTATCTAATGCAGCCTTTTGAATGCATGCTCCAGTAAAGTGATAGATGTAATAGATTCATTAGGTCATTAATCATTGATGAATTGCCTTAAAAATAAGTATTAATCTTTGTTTGGGAATTTTATTTTTCTGTTCTGATAGCAGATTAAAAATCTGCCTAGATATTAATGTTCCAAATAACATATGGTTTGCTTAAGTGAAAAAACAATCCATTAGATTAAAAAAGACAGTCTGATAAAATGTTTTCATTATAAGATGTATATGTAATGATTCTAACATTTAATTAAATATTTCTCTGCCAGTCCAAGAGATATCTTCCTTCTAGATACTCAAGACAGTTTAATAGATAAAAAGTGGAGTTTATTCAGCTATAACTGAGAAGATTATTACCATTTCCTTGTAAGACTAACTCCCATCCCGTTACCCCGAATTTAATGCCTCTTCTGCTGCCATCACAACTTATTGGAAACCAGCAGTTTCACTGACCTCAGCAGGGCCTTACCATGGCTGAACATCTGCTCCCCCAGACAAACACAAGCATCAGAGCTGGGACCCCAGAGGACAGGGTGCCCTTTGTACGGGCACTTGCATTTAACACAAGACAAATAAAATCCTTCTTCATCAGGTGGACTGCAACTTACTGCACATTGCCAGGTCAGGAAAGCAGGAGCTCTGAATCTCGAGACCCTGGCTCAGTGGATGTATGCACGCAGCTGCACACAGAAGCCTTTACAAATTTTTTATCTTTTTATATCATTTGCAATGGATTTTGTTAAGTTTTGTATCTCCACAGTAAGCTTGGCATTTAATGCAATTCCCACATAAACAGGCTGACAGGCAGTTTATGAGCCATCTACAATACACTGCACCTTCTTTGTGTACACAAATAATTACAAGTTCACTCTTTCAAAAGACTTCTTTTTCTTCAGCAAAACCCAATTACAATATTAAGCCATAAATCTAGGTCTTGTCTCATTGTTTATTTATGGTAATTTTCATAAACAAATGGTTCCTGTCTTCTCTAAATTGATAGCACAAAATGAGCAAGTTTATCAAAGTCATCCCAAACTATATATCAAGTAATTGTGTTTTTGTAAATCCAACTCAGGTATGTAATTATCACAAATAATATTTCCTGCATTACTCACTTGAGCAAAATGGCATTTCAGTGAAATTTTGGCTAGTAATTGATTGTTTTAAAAACCATCACTTCAATTCACAAGGATATATACAAGTTTATATATTTCATTTATATACACACAATTCTACCTGCCACTTCACATACATGCCTACCACAGTGCGTCATCCCCAAACCTGGAAATTTAACCCCCATGGCTCTCTATTCTGTCCCAAAGAAATCCTATAGGTTGAAAGGGTTAACTTCCTACACCTTGTTTTTTTCTTTTGTTTTGCTAATTCAGTAATAAACTGTGATTCTTATCAATAGTAACGTAACTTTGTTTTTGAACATGTATATCAGCAGATTTCAGCATCGGCTGAAAATCCATTTTTCATTCATCATTCCTCTTGAGGAAAACCTTGCACTCGTGCACGCTCTTTGAGCAAGTCTTGGGAACATATGTGAGCAAGGGAAAATTTATTGGTTAGTTCTTCATTCTGTGGAAATGGTCTTTCATTCCAGGGCTCTAGTAAATACTCTTACGTACCTTGGTACACTATTCTACTGTCATCATTATTATTATTATCCTCCTAATCCAACTCCCTCTGAAGTCAATGAGATCCCACAATAGCAGCCCTGGTGGCTGAAGTTCTTTGTTATGCAGAGAAACTTATGCACAAGTGCAAAGACTGTAAGCTTCTCATAAGCATCCAGCTACATTTCTTCATCCCTAGCATGAAGTGCGCACCTTCAGAAGATGAGAAGACAGCAAATATTCCTTCTTTCTCTGATTATGATGTGCTGCAGCTCCTTTGCATGCTGCATTTTAAAACATGTGACTCTCTTCATTGTCAAAAAATTCTAAGACTGATAGCACATTTAAGACTATTAATCTTGATTGCAATCAAATTGGTAAACTATTAACAACCAACTCAAGTATTATTGCAGGATAATGATGAAAGACCCACCCAAGTAGGGTCACATTGTACAAGCCATAAGACACAGTCATCAGCTCAAAGAGCTACCAACCAGCACAGGCCTTGGTGAGGAAGGAAACAGAACCTCCAAGACCCACATGAAAAAATGCATCAGGTGGAAAAGTCCAGCCAGAAATAGCCATTCTCTTTTTTGAGACTGAGCCCAGTACACAAGCCACCAGCCCATACTGCCTTATCCTCCCTGCCTTTTGCATTCCTCTGAGTTCTTCAGCCCCATTTCCTTTTGTAGTGATGACTTCAGATTTGAAAACCAGTTTATCATCAAAGTAAATTGCATATGCATTGCCACAGGGCATGCTTTCAGTACAATGATAACATGTACTGGTGAGTTTATAGGCAGTTTTAGAAGGGAAAGGGTCCCTAATTGTGAGAAGTAGAATAGATTTGTATACTGCGATGAAGMAGCACAACATTTTATTATTGGCATCTAATAGCATAACAGATTATTTCCCTAGATATATATCTGATCTGTACTTATTAATGCCAGTTTGTTATGGTGCATAATGTAGTTATTAACAGACCAAGCTCTGTTCATTCTCACAGCTATCAGTTTCAAATTCATGATATGCTTCTGTGTTTAAAACATCACTCTGAAGCTACAATCACTAAATATTAATCAGCCAGCCCCTTCCCGAGGTCCATATCCCTTCTCCCCAGAAAGTCTGCTTTTTGCAAGTGGTTAGAGTCATAAGCAGCTTTAAGTGACAACCCTTTGGAGCTAATGAACAATCAATTAGAGTCTTTGTGCATCACTAACACATCAGAAGTAAAATAACTCTTACTTATTTATTTATTTTGCCTAGCCAATGTTTTGAAAGTCAGAGTGTTCCTTAAGCTGCTGGGTATTTTACACTTCAATGGAAATAAAACTAGTCTGCAAGCACCTTAACGACAGTATGCAAATTCCCTCCCCCTTCCCATTCAATAAATGGGAGTGACCCATCATTCCTACTGAAAGATAGGTGGAGATTGGGGAATTCAAAGCTTTTGCATCCTGTCTAGGAAATCTTGGTTCTGTCAAACCAACTGAAAAAATGTGTAGGAGCCCATGGACAATTGCTCCTCAACACCCGTTTTTAGCAATTTGGGGCTCAGGGATTTCAACTGCTTTTGCCCTTCTTCCAGCTAAGAGAAAGAGCGAGCGCATCTCTGCCATACCCAGGCACAGCATCATAAAGGTTTCTCTGTGAATCAAGGCCAGCTCCTTGAGGACGCGCACCTCCTGCACTGGCAGGGCAGGGAAGGTAACTCCCTGGTACGTCCTCCCCCGGCAAGCCACCCTCCCCACGCACGCAGCAGCGGTGGCTCTGCAATGCCTCAGCTCCACCAGAGCAGGCTTTGTCCCAGAAAACACTGTAGTCATCGTAGCTTCAACACGGTAAATATTTGACCAATTTGCAGATTTTCATTAGCATATGTGACTATTGCTTTCTTTATTTTTAGGCAGCTGCAGCACACTTGATAGGCCATTTCCAAGACCTCCTGTCTTCTGCACACGGTGACAGCTTCTCTTTGCAGCATTCACTAGATGGTGAAAGATCACAAGCGTGCTAGCCGGAAAGAGGGAGGTCATAGTACCTGTGACAAACTTTCCATACTAGCCATAAAAAAACATTGCTCTAATGGCTAGAACAACTAGACACAGCAGAGCCAAGCTGAAGATGTAGGCATGTCTCTCATCCATTTCACCTGAAATTGTGGGGCTAAAGTCCTGGCTTGGCTTCTTGCTGGAGGTTCTCCTCTCTGCAGGAAGGTGGCTGCAGACAGGCTCTGCATTGTCCCCCTGCAGCACCTCCAGCCTATTCCCAGCTCCCTGCATCTAGATACTTTTCAGGGCAATGATTTTCCCTCCCCCCCATTTTCCAAATCTTACCTGGATTCCCTACGTGCTCTGAGCACTTCAAGCTCTTTGTCATCCTCCCTCTCGCACCCCAGGAAAACAGCTTGCTCACACCTTTCCTCCCCAGCCGCCTACCCTCTTTTTCTGAAGCCGCCTCAGAACTGCAAAGCGCTGGGTGAGACCCCCCCCCCCCCCCCCCCCCAAGGCCACCAAACAGACGGGTCCTCCATCCTTCTGCCCACTGCGTCCCTGCAGCGCTGATTGATTCCCAAGTCTGCCTTTACACACAGTGATCAAGCCATAAAGCTTTATAATTACACCCTGGTATTTTGCAAGTTGTACACCTCAAGAGAGAAACTAAAATGCAATGAATGGCAAGTAAAATATAATGTTTGCACCATATTAACTCCCATGGTGGGAAGAAATTCGCTTGGGGAGGTTCTTAAATGCATGTTAACAGAATATTTTTTCTAAACGTGTTTCCATATCAAGTACTGATTTCCTCTTTGGTAATAACTTAGTGCTTTGTAATAAAATGTCATGGCTCCATAGACGGTTGCAGTCTCGCTTAAACTCATCTGTCCCACGGGAGGCAGGTCCCACACTGTCTAAATTAAGTTTGCTAATCCTTAAACCAAAGTTGCCTTCAGAGTTTTTTTAAATGTCCTGGACTACCTGTCCCAGAGACCTTGATTTACCACTAGTTTAAACCAATGTAGATCTTTTGCCATCAGTGGAGCCAAGTCAAGTGATGCCAACAGCTCTGCTCCTGAGGTCCCTCATTCAGCTGCAGCGCTCTATGCAGCCTCCTGGTTTGCTTAGTGGGAACGAACGTCTGCCTGCACCCTGGGAGAGGGGAGCTGTGTTGTTCGGGATGTGCCGTACACTGGTGCTCTCTCGCAAGAGCTAACCAGAATCAGCTTCAGCTGGTGCAGTACGGACAGCTGTCCCTCAGGAGCTGCCCTGAGAACCTCAGCTTGCAGAAGGCACCAATGTGTCATTAACTTGTAGGAGTATTCACGTGGGTGGAAATGCGACTCAAATCTAGGAGGGTGAGGCCCTTTGCTCCTACTGTGCCTCTAGACCAGTGAGTCCCCTAAGCACAGCACCAGCCAGGAAGCCAGACACAAATCATTGACAAATGTGAAACTGATGCACAAGATCCTTGTTTAAAGGTCCTCATTCAGAAACGGCCTTAAATTGCCATACCGTAATCCTCCACAGCAGCTGAAAGCTAATGTATCTTTGAATGAAAACATCTGCAGGAGAGCTAATGTGTTTTAAAATACACGTAGTGACCTCACATTTTTAGCTGGATATGCCTCAACTTTCCTGAGAGCTGCTGTAGAGACCAGCTGCAATGCAGGGATCGGGTCTGCAGCACGAGCCACTCAAACCCTCCTGGTGCAGGAGGTGGAGACGAACTGTCAGGGACAGCCGCACCACAGAGGCCGAGACTTCGCTGAGATGAGATCCTCCTTGTAGCCAAAAACATCGCTGCCTCCTACACTCTTGTCCTGGTTTTGGCTAGGACAGAGTTAAATTTCTTCCTAGTGCTATGTTTTGGATTTAGTGTAAGAAGAATGTTGATAACACACTGATGTGTAGGAAGAAATTTAACTCTATCCTAGCCAAAACCAGGACAACTCTTTATTCAGTTATCCAAAGATATAGTTTACCTACGGGCTTATTTCTGCAGAATTTTAGAGGGAAGCTGGTCCCAAATAGGGCCCTTGAGCTGTCTGCCTGTGCTGAGGCCCACGACATCTGGCCCTCACGGTGGTTCTCCTGCAGAGATGGAGTAAATCCCTGTGTGTCTCTCTGAGTCATTTCTTGTAACAGGGCCAGATGCCAAATCTATAATCCCTGCTTCCTGCTAGGCCAGTTGGGAAAAAGAAAAAAGAAAAAAAAACAACAAAACCCAACACAAAAACCTCTACACAGAAACAGTCCTTTCCCCAACAGAATCAGCTAATGAAGAACATAAAGGCACATTGAGGTTTTACTGGGTTATGCTTCAATCTTTATTTCAAAGTTTATCAATTTTTGAATAATATTTATTTGCATTATTAAAGAATCTTCTTTTATTTAAACAGGCATTTGGTAGCAGGGAAACTGGAACAAACCATTTCAATCCATAGCTCTAGAATCTAAATAGATAGGTTTAGCAGAAATAAAAGTCTCATTTCACAGTTCAAATTCATTTGCTGGACCCATTTCATCTTCTAAATTTGCTGCCACTCCTCAGGAATGGCATGGGACAGAATCACAAAGCACCCTTTGGTGCTTGGTGCTTTGGGGGAGTGCGACACAGTCCCCAGCACACCGCAGCCCCCCCAAAGGCGCAGCAGGCAGCGAGGGGTGAAGCGGCCAGCGGGCACCCAGGCACCCCGCCAGCGACTTCTGCCTGGCTCGGGTACGGGCTGGGCTGGCCCCTGCCATTTGCAAAGCAGAGGCTCGAGGAGGAGGCACCCATTCATCCGAGCCAGAGCCTGCACCTGCGAGCCACAACTCTGTTCTCGCTTAGAAACAGGTGTAGTGCCATCGGACTGAATCAGCACATACAGTTGTGCTTTTCAGCTCGAAAGGCAAACATTTCGATCGCTACATCTTTGATCTTGCAGATGCTTGATCCTCTGCATTAAGCACACGACTCGTCCCACTCACGCAGGCAGGATGACTCACTGAAATTTGAAAACTGAGGATAAGCCTTTATAGGATTGTGACCAAAAGCATTCTGTCTTCCCAGTCAATATTTAAACTTCAGCAAATGAGTTTCATTAGGAAACTTGCTAACAGAACTCCCCTTTGAAAGGCCGGTGCGTCTCTCTCACAGCTTGCTGGAAGCACCGCAGTAGGCGTGGGGTTTCTCAGGTAACTGGGCTCTACTGCGTGGTGGTTTTATTGACCGTCATCCTCAGGATGACACTGCAACAAGCATGTGGGGCAAGTCTCACCTCACTCGCAAAGCAATCAAACCATTTTAATTACCTCAATACTGTTTATGCACAGCAATAAAACAGACCTGTTAAAGCTGAATCATTAATCATTTGAGCTAAATCAATAAATAATTATATGTGCTGTACCACTGTGTTCATAAACAGAACCCTCCAGACCTAGACATACTGGAAATAAACAATAACCACACATAGACGTGCAAGAAAGAGGGAAAACAGCTGTTCCTCAGAAAACCTACATTTTTTCCTAAGTGCTTAATAGTGAAATTTGCAAAGTTCCTGAGCTGTAAACTGATAATTTCTTCCTAAAACAAATATAGGCTTTTGAAAATTTTATTACATCAATAGCAGGTTCAGAATTACCACATCTGGTATTATTTCTGCACCATAATTTTGAACACTGATCGGACATGCACAAGGGCACGCAAACATTAACAAAACGATCACTATACACCAAATTGTAGTGACGTGGGTCTTGACCCGTTTAGGAATTTTATGTAACAACTTCCCTGCAATAATCTAGAAGTTCTGAGAGAAGGAGGAACAAAATGTAGACATCCAGTCACCRTCACCATTAAACTCTGTTTTAATATCCGTGACATCTTGGAGAAATGCCCATTTAATTATCTCCTAACTAAGAGTCCTCCCCACTCCCCCACCTCTCAGCTCTGTTCCCCCTGTTCAGAGGAAGTCACAAGACAGCCCTTTCTAGGTTACACGACGAGCCACACGAGCAGTAACGAAGCCCACAAGCCATTTTTCTTTTCTGCTCATGCAAGAGCATCACCAGGCACGAGTCCGTTGGTGCCACTGCCCAAATCCACACCGGAGGCGGCAGCCAGGACTGGCCCTTGCTGAGTAACAGCGGCAAGGAGCTTTGCCGTCTCTGCCTCGAGCCAGCCGCGCTCTCCGGCCGCTCCTCGCCTTCGCAGGGACGGCACCGTCAGCAAGGCAGGCGGCCGCAGGGCCGGCGCGGTGCCGGGCGTGCGCAGGGGAGGGCACGGGCACGGCGGAGGAAGCGCAGTGGAGACGGTGAGGGCTGGTAGCTGAAGGACCTGCCCACACTGCACATACCCTGGTTGGTCTTGTCTTCTGGCAGAGAGGTAAATTGCAGCTAAACACAAGGCGCAACACAGCTTCCACGTACAGGCTCAGACGGGAGGAACATACCCCGCGCTCGTGACAGGCAGGGAGTCGATGATCAGAGTACTTCTATTCTGCCATGCGGTTTCATGGGTCCTAATACACTATATGGAGACAAATGAAAAAATGTGGAATAGTGACTCGGACGTACGCTTATTACTGCCGCCTCTGAGGCTTTCTAAAAAAGGTCAGGGTTAGTCYCTGAACTTGTAAAAGACTGAGCATGTCTGAGTGCTGGGAACTATTTACAGAGAAGTAATTGGCATTTCCAAGGGCACAAGTCATATTATTTCAGTAATTATGGAGATTTATTTCAACTGGGGATATAGTGAATGTTGTAAATTCACCAGGGTGGGGACACTTGTGCTGACTTGCGGGGCTAAGGCTCACCAATGCCCGGGAATAGGACATCGCCACTTCTGCAACTGCAAGCAAGGGCCAAGCTGAAGCCACTCATCTCAGCAGCGATGCAGCACCGATGCATTCACTCATCCTCTGCGGGGTGACAGCAGGCACCAAGGCCAGGGGACCCGCCAACGAAAGCAGAGAGCCTGTCACACACCAAAGTGAGCGCTGGGGCTCAGACCACACAGTCTGATGCTTGCTAAACTATCCTGTGGAGCACGCAGTCTCACCTATCCTGTTTTCATCACGCACAGGTTCTCACAGYGTTTTGAAAACAAATACCTGTTTTAGACAGCAGGAGGGGTTATAGCATGCCTCTGCTCCAGCTTCAGAGGTGTGGGCTGGTGGGCACAGGCTAGGGTCCATCAGACATCTCTCAGGGGTTTCCCAGAAATGTTTTTGACACTCATGCCTGACTTCCCGCTGTCTTTCAGCCTCCTAACGCTCACGGGCTAGGAGGAAGATGAGCAACTCTGGGCCCTCCGTCCGCTTGCCGACTATATAAAACGAGGCTAATCACACGCAAGAACCAGRTAAGGCACCCAGCTACAGCCTGAGGAGAGGAGAGCACCCAGGGCCGGTTGCAGCGCACAGGCGCTGCCAGCACTTCCTTCAGGGATGCGGTCCTTCCTCCTCAGCTGGTGCGAGCTGAGGGGTCGCAGATGCCTCCCTGAGAGCTCATGGCCTGATGCTCACAAGAGTAAGCATCGCTCCACTGAGGTCTGCGCCTGCACTGAGCCCGGGCTTTTTCAGAGCAGAGCACCCAGCTGGGTCCCTGAATAAAGGACCAAATGCTGATGGTCTGAGCACGTTAGATGCAGGCTGGTTATCAAGAGCTTTCAGAAGCCTCAGGATAGTGTCAAATGATACCATGAGTTACACCCATGCAGGATCTACCCCCAAAATAGATTCAAAAGCAGAAGCTGTGAGGAAGCAATAGATTTGCATTCTTTTTTATTTTCATCCATTGTTGAAGGCTGAAAAATTTGTGGGTTTGAGATTCCCTTTAAACTACGAAGACTTCAAACAGCATTAGGAAAAGGAATTAGGAAAGTCTCAGATAACTCTGGGAGCTGGAGCTTTAAGAAGAAACACCAAGTATTGCAAGATTTTTAATAAAACTTACAAGACATGGCAGTACTGCTGCTTTAGTGTCTTCCTATTCTCAGAATTGAGCCATAAGGGCATCCTTCACCATGGTGTTTACCCTGAGACGGGGAGCCATAGCCAGGCGCCAGTGTCCCAGCTCCTATAAATCACCTCTGYGTTTTATCTGTTTCAGTCTCTTTGGAGACTGAAGTCTTCCTTTTGAGAGGAACCTTGGTCTATTTTCAGCATATGTTTCCAGGACTGAAATTCTTGCACAGGATTTAAAAAAAAAGAATAAATAAATAATGCTCCTCTAATAAAACCTATATAAGATAATACAATTTTTATAGTGCATGAAAAAAGCAATAAAGATTCAAGCTTTTGTAGAAATCAATGAATCTCCTATTTCAAAAGATTTTTTGCAAACAATATTTCCTTGAACTAAYACAATACATTGAACTGAAAATTTTAACTTTAATATAATTGCATCAATAGAGCAGTCCTATTCCTCCAAACAGCTACTCTGAAGATAAGATTTTAAAGCATGGTTCATAAATATAGGAACAGAGAACAAAATAGCTTCTTTTTTGATAATTAAACAGTTAGCGGCAAAATTATATTGTAATTGATTGGGAAATTGCTTTTTTAATGAGATTTAGTCACTAGGAAATGGCTTTTTTCTTCAATATGCCCAATGTGCATTGGGTCATTTAAAAAGCAAATTGCCTTACTGGCCGCCTATTTAGACGGTCAAGATTCAACTTTCTGTAAGAAAAGATGCACCACCCAATAGACGAGCCTCAGCCTTTCCGGGGCTTGGATAGACGTTAGCCTGTGGCTCTGCTGAGTCTGGGCATCAGACGCCTGAAGAGGGCAGCCACAGGTCTGGTTGGAAGGAAGAGCAGGTACTAGAGCTTACCCACACAGAAAACAAAATTCACATCCTGCAAGCTCTGCCCTGGTCCCTCGCTGCGGACGGGATCAGGAGGCGATGYTCCGTCCCCAACTGCTGCTGCAGCAGAGACGCCAGCCCTGCGGCCGTGTGCCTCCTGCCTCCGCAGCTGAAGGAGTCAGAACGAACAATCCTCTCCCAGCTGAAATCAACAGCAAAAAGACCCTAAACTTCAGGAACGTAGGATTTCACGCTGTTTTGCTACAATATTAGCTAAACTCCCCTCCAAATGGCAGTGCTGAGGTCCCCAAAATGAACTCTGAGGCGGTGCGATACTGACGGTGAGCGCAGGCCGATGGCGTAACCAGCTTCCCTGCTCTGGCTGCCCATCGCTCACCCCCTCGGGGCACTGGACAGACATGTGCCCACTTTCTCTCTCCTCTATTGTTCTCAACTTCTTCAAAGCTCAGCAGGTGGTGTTCAAAATCAGAAATTGATATTACAGTTTGTTAATGTTGTAGCTCATAGAAGTTCCTTTATACAAGCCTTTGCACAAAATAAAGACAATCCTTCCTCAAAAAGCCTACATAATATGAATAGACAAGACAGACAAAGTGTGGGAGAAAGTACTGAATTATCTTTTTAAATATGTATTATTTTAGACCTAAGATACTACTATAATTAGTACAAGGTAAAAAAAAAGTAGCCTTTCTTCAAAATAGAAAGTCTATTAAAATAATTGTCTTCAAGGATATACTCAGGAAACAGTGCAAAAGAAATATTGTCCAGTTGTGTGAAGAGCACTAAGTAAGTATGTATTGAAAATAAATTATCATTTGACAACCCTTTAGTTAAAGGAATTCTCCAAATGCTTCATGAACAAAAGAGTTCGATGAATCCTGATTATTGTGAACAACGTATTATGTACAACAAATGCAGTATACAGTTAAGTCAGATTTTTATTGTTTAGTTTCCAAGATCTCTATTGATGTGACTTGGATTGCAATATAAACGGCAGTGATTGCAATCATTTGTTGCTACCATAGCAACAGACAAAATTAAAAGGGCAAACTACAAAGCTGAAGTGGCATCATAGTTGTAGCTTCTAATTGCATGACAGTAAAATGATGTATACAGAATGGCTGCAGTTCTTGCAGATATCTATGAAGCAGGTTTGCTTGCAGAGATCAAAGTCAGTTAGGTCAGGTTCTGAGATCAAGGACCAGCATCAGCTCTTGTGTTTCTACCAGTTTTCTCTGTGTGTGTGTCTGTCTGTCTGTCTCTACAGTTTTAAATATCTGGGAAATGGAGGTAGGCTTAAAAACAAGACTTCAAAGCAGTATTATGGAGATATGGGCCATTCCTCCATCCTCCGGGTTTCCAATTTGGAACTCAGTCATGACTATTATTCACCAGTTTCATACTGGATTTTAGAGAGTGGCAGAGAACAGATTTCCTCCCCCAAAAAGCCAAGATAGAAAAACCATGCTGTCATGGCCTAATCTCACGGCATAAGATGCAAATACACTCAAATAAAACCCACTGCCAGAGCTTTCATCAAAAAGCACGAGAAGCTCGTTCCTGTAAAATGCTCTGAGTAAGGTCATATTTTCAGTATATTTTCATCCTGTTTTCTGGCTTTGGCATAAAAGAGGTGAGCCAAAAGCCTAGGTCTGCTGGGTTCTCCAACTGACCTCGGAAAAATGCATGTGAGATTAGCATCTCTCAGCTCCAGGTCTCTACAAGAGGTAGAAAAAAATTTCCCTCTTCCCACTTTTTCCCTGCCTTATGTATTTGGATAAGCTCTTCAGAGCATCACTCTCCTCCTGTGTTTACACACTCCTGAACATGTTGGGGCCATCAGCACAGCTGGGGGGAAGACATAATACTCATACAAATAATAAAAAGAAACAAAAATTGATCATCTTCAATCAGCCTTCAGTAGAACAGAGACGTGCTTCAAGGAGCCAGTTACACCATTTATGCACACAGAGATAACGTTGGTAAGAAGTAAAAAGGAGGGAAGCAGGTAGTGTGTTGAGATTATTTCACTGAAGTGTTCAATCAAGCTAACTCAAGAGCATCTTTGAAAACTGGGTATTGGAAGCACARCCTAAAGGTGGAGCTTAGATCTTTGGGCATGCCTGTAATCAGGCATCAAAACCATTTAACATTTCCAGTACTAGATAGGGCAGAAAATGTSTATCAGCAGCACATACAGAGATATTTAATGATACATTATTGACCTCTGGTGAGTGTCAAGCTATGGAAATTCAAAGACATTTTCTGTGCTATAAAGGGCAACTATAAAGTGAACTTTTAAACTTCAATTAATTTAATGGCAATTTCCTTTATCAGCTGTCTGCTGGAGAAGAAATGAGGGCCAAAGGCTGAGCTGGGCCATTCTGATGGATCATCTGCTTTTGCAGAAGTACAAGGCACRTTAAGTGCCAGAAAGCTGAATTTGAGTCCATAATTAATTGTGACACTTGTCCAGCTCTCAAGAACTGGCCAGGGACCTTCAGATTTGTGACTTCATCACCTTAAACAAAACCTGACCTGTGAACACACTTCAGTAAAACTTAGTAGGTAAATTCTTAGCTGACATGGGTAGGTACAGTTTTATCTCAAAGATAAATGGATGTGCTCTCAAACACTTAAAAAGCAATTTTAAGTGCTCACGAAAAGTTCTGCTCTACCTGCACACCACAATGGTGTGTTGCTTTAATCCAGGGGACAGAAATGTCAAAGCAGCATCAGTGGCCCCGTGGCCAGTGCGACTGCACTCCTACCACTGACAGGCACTAGCCCACGGAGTGCAGACCCTTCCTCCGCAAAAGCTCGGCACAGGAAGACGTCGGGGCTTTTGCTGCTAATCCACCTGCCCCTGGCCCCGGAGAGCCGTTCCTGGGGGCGGTGGGGCGGTACGCCCGCTTCCCCAGGCACCCCTGCGCTGGGCTTCCCGTTCTGGGCCGAAGGACCAAATCATCTTCTCTGAAATTAAACTACAGCACCTCTAACTTCAGCCCTTTTCTTTTCATTAGCCTCTTGTTACAATGACAATGGGAGGAAAATAATACTGCCTAAAGGTACCCCAGCCATGAGTGACAGCAGACACAGTAATGTGCATAATTACAATATTCATAAGTAAATTTTCATGATAATTAACAAAGACAACTGTCATCTTTTGTTCTGATTACCTAAAGATATGTTAAAAGTAGGTTTGCATAATTAATTACCAAACGTAAGGTTCCTTACAAATCCTTGGAGGTTATTTCAGGGAGCTCATCTCCATAATAAACATTATCTGTCAATTCTGAGCTTATAAATTAATTATGGTGACGTAAAAAGAAATACAGCTTGAGCATCAAGCGGAAGATAAAGCCCAGGAATTATTATTAGCAATGAGAAAGCAAACTTACAGGAAGGTAAGAAGCCTCTTTGCCAACTTAGAGGACTTCTGCAAGGCCACGTGGCGGTTGGCCCCAGGAGCCAGAGGCAGCTCAGGCAGCATTTGGCCACGCTGCAGAAGGAGCGCGCTTGGACCGAAGCCTCTTTGTACAGTCCTTGGCGCAAGCTAAACACACGCACCCTGCCCRACTCCCCGGCACAGCGGTCCATCACCTGTGCCCAAGTGACGGGCAGCCCACCGCTGCCCACCGACCTGCACGCTGACCGCTCCAGACTGCCTCTGGCCAGGTCCAGCACCACGTGGGAACAGCTCTTCCAAAATACGTCCTCAGACCTCGGTCACCCCGCACTCAAACTGAGCCCCATGGGAGTGCCTCCACCCCCTGAGAGCCTAGCAGCACCTCCATGCCTTTGCTCAGACCACCCAAATAACATGAACATGAGTGTCCCGTCCATCAGCTGGAAGCCAATGGAAAAGCAGGCAGATAAAGAACCCACCTCCTCTGAAGGATATTTGACTGAAAAGACCTGCAGAAACATCCTTGCTGGAAGAGAAGGCACGGTCTGCAGCCCAGGAGAACCAGGTTCTTTTCAACTCTGTCAGTGAGCAAGTGACTCTTTTTCCAAGGCTTTATTTCTCCTCCTGACTTCCCTTTGCCTTTCTTTGTTAGATTTGGGCATCGTTTGTTTTCATAAGTGAATAAAACAAATATAAATAAAAAGACTATATAAGAAGATTTTAAAAAAAGAATAAAAATATTTAATATAAACCAGACCAACTGACCTTTATGGACAAATATGCAAAGTTTATAAAATAAAATTCATTAATAACACTAGAATAAAATCTGTCATTTCTAGGAACTTACACGAAGTGTTTTTGTTAAATCTAATCTGCACATAGCTCTATATGAATACAGTACAACAGTCATCTGTCCTTTCTTTCCTGGGGCAATCATAATTCTGCAGCAAATTATTATTTTGAACTTCTGGACAAAGCTCTGGGATTGTTCCCATCTCTGCAGACTCTCAGACATTTCATAAATGTTGATGCCTCAATAGCTTCCTCTATGACAAGGTTTCTATAGTGTCTCCTAGGTTAGGACTCATTTACTTCTCCCTGGCTGGGATACTCATATTCCACAGCCCATCTCGAGCAAACATCGCTCTGCAGATCACCACAGCACGTTAAGAAATTATGTGCAGTCCAGGGATGTGAGGCTAATATTAAGTCAAATAGATTATTTCACAGAGAGACAAAGTGGCAAGATTCATCAAAGGCAAAATAGAAATGGTTGTGAAGTTTCTTTTCATAAATTAACTTATTAGAAAGTGCTAGCATTTTATACCTCTATTACAACTGGAAGCGGGGAGAACTGTGAAATAATCCCCACCAACAGTGTGAGAGGACAAAATAGTTATCCTTACATTTTAAATGATAATTAGTGGAAGAAAAGCAGAAGAGACAGCCTCTTCCATCTGCCTTATTCCTGCATAGGCTCCTTCATAAAACAGAGGAAGATTTTTTTCTTTTTTAACCTCCACTGAGTCAAAATGTAAACTACAAATGTAAATAAACTCCTTGGAACTAATTGCAACTGGAATACTAAAAGCTAATAAACCAGCAAGCTATCCTATCCATCTCACGTTCAGCTAGGGGAGTTTGATACTGAAAGATGATAAGTAGGTGCTCTAAGAAGTGGCCACGGCACAGCAAGAACTCATCAGACAAGAGGCAGTAAATATGAATCCACACGTTCACTCTCATCGCTGTGTTTGGGGTGACTCCCTGTGTCCTGCCCCATCCATTTTAAGACACCGGCGCACTGCTGGCATCCAGCTGTTTGCCCAGCTGTGCTGGCACTTCCCAACAGGGTCCCTGCCAGCAGCAGGGAGGAGCAAGCCCACAGGGGTCACAGCGCCCGTGGAGGCACCTCGATGGCCCCACAGACACCACGGTGGCTTCTAAAAATTCAAGCAGCAATGGGACAAGACTCCCTTTTTTTTACCTAGAAGTAGTCCGTAATAAGCAGCTTAAACTCCCACTGTAGACAATCATCCTTTGGTAAAGTTTACTCAATACAAGGTTCTACTTATCACAGTTTACACTATTTCTTTGACTTTTTAAATAAAACTTTAAAGAAAAATCTGTAAAGAAGATCCAGTTACACATCTTATAATAAAATATGCATGCATAAAGTTATGTCATAAAAGCAACATAAAGCAGATTTATTCCAACATTTAAAAAGTTCAAGCTCTCAATAGGGAAATATAGTGAAAGCTCAGGCTTTTGAAGAATTAAATCTATTTCCAGGGTTTCTACCAGCCATGTTATGTGTGTTTTAATAATGTCCACAATACTGAAGCACAAAATCTCCATGAAGGATGAGTAACTTGATATTGTTCATTTTATTTTAATGTCTCTATGAAATTATTTGCATGCTTCCATATATTTTTCTATTCGTTAATGCCATAAAAATAAATGCTTAAATAAAAATATATTTGCCATTCATCAATTTTTAGTGCAGTTTATTCTTCTCCAATGAAATATTCAATATGGGATTCATTTTTATGTTATGATGTGTGTTTACATTTATCTGCTTGGTATTGCAAGAAAAAAAAATGTGTAGGCAACTCAGTTTAAAATCCTATTTTGTTACATTTCATTGCCCTCTCCAGACGGGAAATACACATCTACAGGTTTTGATATCTCAGAAAATATGCTTATATATATTACATATTTTCACTATGCATCAGTGATTGAGAAAGCCATTTAAGGAAGTCTAATTGGTATTTAAAATAAAGTGTCTTCTGCAACAGATTTTGGAAAAATATTCTACACATCCTTCCACAATGAAGTTTGGGAAAATACTTCTGCTTAAAGAGAATTATTTTTGCCCTTTGATTTACAGCTACCCTGTCTGAAAAACCTGAGATTAAACGATCCTCTCTTGATGTTAAGTTGTTGCTGGCTTAGTGAACCAGTTTGAACAACTTGCTTTCTTCAATGCATAAGGTAGCCCAGAAAGCAGTATATAAAAACCCCTTCCGAGGATTCCAGCTAAGCACAGACCAGCATCATCCCCAGGTACGTGCTCTCAGCCAGTTATCGCTCCTCCTCACCCAGAGCAGCTGAACCTCTCAAAGCGTGGAAGAGCAGACAGAAATACACCAGCTTTTGCCAGCATGGGTGCGGGAGGGGGAATGGGTCCCACCACCCATCCCCACCACCCTCACTGTCCAGGGCCGCACCACAGTGAAACCAGCTCCCTGCTCTCACGCCTCGCACAAAGCGAGGCAGCTGAGCCCGAGCACGTGGAGCTYAGCAGGCACTAAAATGTGGATCTCACCGCTATCATCTCATCTTTGTCACGTACCTCTAGCTGGAGAAGTACCAGCAAAACCACCCCATTTCTGCCCTGCAGGGAATACAACCTGTGTAAAGGAAGTCCTTCACCATCGTTCAGAAAGTCTCACTGTAAATAGCATCATCTATCTTAGTCACAGAAAGCTCTTAATGCTCCCTAGAAATAAAATATCTTGGCCTCTGAAAGACACTGCCATCACTTGCCAGAGTTTGGACTTTCACACTGGTATCTGAGGATGGCACGCCAATCTGGTTACTGCTCATGCTGAGACACATTAAAACTAACTCTTCACTGAGTCTTGAGGATGACAAAGAACTGGAGGACAAAGGTGGAAGAAAACTTTCACAGCTTTTGAAGTGACCATTTAAAGTCTCCTCCTCCACCCATAAGGCTTCTGTACAACAGACAAACTTAATGTTTTCTTCCTCAGGACTAGAGATCAGTGTTTTACAGAGCACTCTACCAAGTCTTCCCCACTGATTTTCTTTAATTTGCATTACCCTCCCTCTCCACCCACAACAAGGCTTCCTGCACAAAACCTAGGCACATCATAATAATGTGCTAGTGTCATGAGTAATTTCAAGGATAAGCAATTATTATGATTCCTCTTGGCCCACATCTTAGGGCTTTTCTTTTTTTTTTTTTTTAAATCATTCTGTGATGTTTTTCCAAGTAGCACAGGGAAAAAAATAGCCTACCCTTTACTTAAAAAAACAGCTTTTCAACCAAATTGACAGGTCACAAAAAGGCATAATAGGCTCTCCATTCAAAAATGACAGCAAAGAAAACTTACGCAGCACACAGTTTGAATTCATGCAAATGTTGAAAACCTTTTCTGTAACAGTTCTTGTGAGCAAATCCCACTCAAGTCTACGTGTATTTTTCTCCATGCCTCCAAAACAGCACAGCTCAGGGTTATAGACCAGCAAAGGGCACTTTTACAAGCACAGAAAACTCATGTTCTCAATGGCTGGTGTCAGCACCTAATGACAGAAGCTGCTTTCCTAAATCACAAAAACGTACGTGCAAGATGGCCCAGCTGGAAAACTGAATTTTCACCTAAATAGACATTGTGCAGAGACCTGTTTTTCACAGCAATTTTCTATTACTCACTAAAATAATTCTCAAATTGGCAAAACCAGCTTTATTGTCAACTAAAAAAACTCCCAATCTTTTTTTATGTGTTGGCTGGAAATTCAAGCTTTCTGCACAAAAATGCAATTTTCAGTTGAGCTGTAGTCTCTAATCTGAGTAAGGGTTTTTCCTTCCAAGCTCACCTTGAAGAGCTCAGTAATTAGAGGGGAAAGAAAAAGACTGCTAAGGTTCTCCAAGCTGATGATAGTTATTAAATATAACAAGTTTACTTGCATCACAGCAGAAACCCTACGGGTGTTTACGCAGTACGTGCAGTTCATACTGCCAAGAAGCAGCACAGGTTAATCCGGGCGCCGTGCACGACCACTGCTCCCACTGCACCCGCGCACACTGGCACGCTGAGCACCAGCACGGAACCAGCTTGCTGCCTCTCCACCAGTGCCCTTGGGGCCGGGTCAAAGCCAGCCCCCAGAAGCCACRTGGCGGGGTGGTGGCAGTGGCCATCCCGGGGCCGGGGCACGGACACRCCGCCCACAGGGGAGCACCCACGCGGTCTCAGTATCCAGGGCACTCTGCTCAGATGGCCCCATCAGAGATCAAGGCCACCCCGGGCGACTAATGAACAGGTGCTGCATCATCCAGAGACCCCTTTTTGTGAAGCTTTTTAAAAAAGAAAGAAAACAGTTTATTTCAGTGTTGCTTCAAGACAATCTCTATGCAGCTACAACTACCTCTGCAAAAGAGCCCAAGATGAGAACTGGCTCAGGACTGATCTGTGTACCAGCCACTCTTTCTAACCGTTACAAGTTACTTTTAAAAGAGCCATTTTCACTCCTCACCTTCATCTCTACTCAATGTTTCCTCTAACACCCACAGCAGCTCTTCACATTTGCAAGTCATTATAAAAAGTATATTCCCTATTCCTGAAAAGGATCTTTAATATGTTGATAGTGCTGACACTGGGCTCCAATCTCTGCACAACAGGCCAGTTACTTCTGTGGAAAATTCCCTATGGAATAGTGTAATCTGACCTATTACAATGACAATCAACTTTCAAGAAGTTCGAGCCTTAGGGATGAGTAACTTCTGGCTAGTAAAGGCAGAACAAACTCTAAGAATCAAGAAGAGATATGAAACTTTCATTGCATTTGGTAGAAAAAGTTATTTTTGGCACAGCAAATGGGCTACGAGAAGCAAGTCTGTTCACCACCTTTCTCCTCTGGGGAGATGTCTAGAGGTACTAGAGGGAACTGTGCCCCAGTCAAAAATGATACAGCAGTTTATGATGTTATAACCCTATCCTCCCCCACTGTGATCTCYGAATATAACACAAAGCATAAAATCTCATTTCCTCACACTGCCTCCAGTCATGGGAAACCAGCTTTTGATACCTTGTGCAGGCCTGTGGGAATAGCAGTATCCATCTCACAGAAAGAAAAAGAGGTGACACTTTTCTGTTGAAAGAACAGAGACGAGCAGAAAGATCCCCACACAGTACCTGCCGGTGCAAATCTTGCCGTTGCTTGCGTGTCATGCCATCGGCTCAGACATGTGGTTCACTGGGATTTTATGCAGTTGCAGGATACTGATTTCCACAGCTCACAGATGAATTTCCTTCTGCTCTGCTGCCTCTGAAAGGTTTGCCATCGCTGCAGGGAGATCCCTATCTACCTTAGTCCACTCATTTTTATGCCACAGGCACGAAAGTAGTGAAAGACGAATCAAGTTGCTCATGCTAACTGCAGCACCCAGCCTAGTCCAGCAGCCTCTATTTCCTCCTGCCCTCCTCCATCATGACTTGCTAGGGGCTTGACTACATTGATGCAAATTGCAGTACTTTGCTGCCATTGTTGCAACCTCATTTCCACACGTTCCTCACATACAAACCTGTCGCCACACCACTGTTCTGGATGCACGGCATAGAGATGCCCAGAACTGCACTGAGGTTAAGAGGAGGTGCAACCTCCGACACCAGCAGCCGAACTACCCACTGCTGTTTCTAGCTTCAGGGATCCTTCAACAAGCTGAACCTATGACTTTTCAGCTCACACACCCATGGTAATAACTCTCTGATAGCACATATCATAGAAAGAGAAGCTGAGACAGCGAGATAGTAGAGGTCATCTAGTCCCTAAGACTGCTTTTCATTTTCCTGTAGCACTTTAGTCCAAAAGCTTCTCCAGCCTGCTCTCCGCTAGCAACACCAGCACGCCTCTCCTGAACATAGATCATACTTGCACAACAAGCACCTCCTCTCTCCAGCAATGCCAGAAGAGCATATAGTGTCCTCTCATTCCTTTTATACCTCCCCTACCCCCGCAGGGTAACACCCTGGCCACAGCTGAGCCCAGCCAGGACCAGCCTCCACAGCACACCTGCAAACTGCGGAACTGGCTTAACCCTCTGCCTGCCAGCAAACAGCATTGGGCTACTTCCCTGACATTGGAGTTTGTGAAATTCCACAAGAAGAATGAGAATGCTGCCATTTGGTTAACAGCACACAAGTAAACCTCGACTGTTTCATGTATTTCAGGTTGATCTTTATCAGTGTATTAAAGCTTTCCTATTCACATGGATTCCACTTTTCAAAAATATTAATACTCAAATACTAAGCAGCAGCATCTCTCCATGCTGTGCGATCACCAACAATTGCTGCCCCATGTTGCATGAAAATCCCAGCCACAAAATTCGCACCTGCACCAGCAGTCCCCAGAAACCAAGTGTTCAAGGTACATACCAGCGGGTCCCCTACGCTCCTATGGCGTCATCAGCCCTAGGGCAAACTGGGCTCAGAAGTAAGAGAGATACCTATGGTTCTAAACAATGAGGTAAAGACGATCTTAACAATGAGAAAAATATAGGTAACATGAAGAGAGTTCAGAAATTGAGACAGATGTTTGAAAGAAGGTCTTGTCTTAAATCCTATCTCAGTTAAAGGAAAACTGTAAAGATTGGTAAAACATAATCTTTTATATTTATTTGTGCACCTATATTTATATATTTTACATATGGGTGAGAGGATGTGTATATGTGTTTTCAAGCTTCTGTAAATATTACACGCATGTAGGCACACTCAGTCTATGTGTGGAGAATTTGCACAGTTTAGGGAGACAAGCATTTGAAAATGAGGCATATCTTAACTGCTGCTGCCTTTGCTTCCTGAACTCGGGTCTGCTGAACTCAGGGACCTGCTGTGACATGTCTTTAATGACCTCCTGATCTGCACTCTTTTCCCTCCTGTGGTTCTTGTGCCACTGGGAGGATGACTGTCCCTCAGCAATGGACCCCCTTCACAAAGCATATGGTCACTTCAGCCAACTACAGTGATTAAAATGACTTGTGTCGTAGCCATGCAAAATGACACAGAGACTGTGACCTGATAGCGAGCTGCTTTGTTGCCTTGAAAGAACTAGTACCTCTGCTCCAAAAATGGCACTGGTGGTGGGTGTCAATGGGTGCTATCACCCCAAACTCACCTGTGTCAATCAGAGCCACTTGTGAGGAGTCTCCAGCCCCCTCTGCCCTGCACTGGTACATCAGCATCCCACCTGCGGCCGCTGCTTTCTTCAAGGGTTTATATGTTTTTCATTAAGAAGAAAAAGAAATTATGAGGGTTCTCTGACTGTCCACACTCTATGTAAGAAATATTTAGGAAAATGAGACCCTTTCCAGATTCTGGCATATTCATTTCAGTAGGACACTTCAGGCATGATTTAAGTTCCCCCTCCCACAACTTCTCTATAAAATCTCTGTTCCAACTGTATTTAAGTCCTTTCTAAAGACCTGCTTCTGCTATCATGCCCACACAGAATATTTATGATGGTTATTCCCCTTCTGATGTTTGTCCTTAATTTGCAAGCATCTGTGAGCATAAACCAATGCTCCTGAACTGTGTGAAGGGATTCCCTTGCTCAGTCAGATCCACCAAAAGCAAATAATGAATGCAGAAAGCTGACAAAATGCGCAACCCATTAGCTGTGTGCACAGCACCTCACAGACCAATATCCTAAATTTGCCATTAATTCTTTGATTAAGCACATAACTGAATGAGGCTGAAGTAAAGCAGAAACAGCAAAGCCATGCTGCTTGGCCACACAGCCTCTGCCAATGGCACTGGAGGAAGTACGCTGTATGGTGCGCTTTGTATAATAGTTTGCAGATGAGCACGATTAGAAAAGCACCCATCAAACCTACTCTGGTCATAAAGACTTCACACGAGCATGATTACTGACACATTAACCTGTAATTGATAAATCATATTTCATTTATTTCCTCCTTGCTTTACCTAAGAAGGCACCTGCCTTGACGTGGAAAGGACTGGTCTTAGGAAATGACTGAGATGAACAGTTCCCTTCTTTCAAATGTTTGTAGTATTTTTGGTGTGATTCACCAGACATGCAGAGGTCTACAGCTGAGCTTGTTACTGAGACACCCTTTGCAGTCAACAGAAAAAACCAGGCACTTCCAGGACACAGCCTGCCTCAGCCTGAAGTAAATGTCTAAAATGGGCCAAAAGAATCACATCCCAGGGCCCTTGTTGGGTCTGAAAGACCTGAGGTAGTTCCAGCACTGCAGCCGTCTCCTCTGTAGGCATCTGCAGCTCTGGGAGATTAATCTCACCATGGTCTACTGATTTGCAAATACTGATGAGCTGCTTTCCTCATTTTTCCCTAGATCACAACATGTGCACTGCAGCAGAATCAAACACACTGAAAAGCCTTTTAGGAGCCAGTCACATCTTCTGATTCAGACAGGGTATCCTGACTTTCTCTTTCTTTCCCCACAGACGTGAACACTTGGACAGCAGGTACCACCACGGGACTGCTCGCACTCTGCTGCAGGGCAGAGTCCCCAGCCCCGCTCTCTGGAGTAATCCAGCTGGCAGCAGGACCCAGGCACTGTCATGATCCACCCAAGCTGCACTGAGGCTTGGTCTCAGGGTAACTCTGAGAAGGGCTAAGCATATCTTTAGTCAAATCACCCACTGAAGAATTCACCACAGACCTCCGGCTGCCTCTCTCACACTGATGGGTACACGTGCAACTTCCCAACAGCCAGTTTGAACATTTTTCCAATACCTATCTCCATGGGCTTGCCTTCACAATCATCAGTTACAACGCTTATCGTTATACTTCATGTTGTAGAAATGAAATGCTACCTTTTTACAAARCCAAGAAAATGTTACTGAATTTTTCTTTTAAAACCAAGCTGTTGGCCTGACTGACTGGCATGTTTATCAACCTGCTCCATACCCGCACCTTGTAAGGAGCCTGCATTAAAGAGTTGGCATTAAATCCAAGGAGGAATCTGCCAGCAACGCTTCAAGAACGAAATGGCGTGACACATAAGGATGCACAGCTATATATGAGGCTGCTATCTTTTTAACATGTTCTTCTATCTTCCAGGGAAGAAGATTGTTCTTGACAGCTATTAATAAGAACTGACCTAAGTAGCTGCACCGCTTCTGCACACATCCAGGCAAAGACAGCATCTAGGCCCGCGGACTGTGGGAAACGTGCCTTTCTGAAATCAAAGAAATACACAGCTCTGAAATTACTGGCAGTCACCCAATTAATTTACTTTTAACACTCAATCTCCCCTGCTGTTTACTTGCACTTTTACTGCATTTCTTTCTGAATTGCTGGCAAAAATGTTCATATACCATAGGAGATGACCAGTCCCAGACATCTATCTAATAGTTTGTTTAGTTTTTATGGGCTTTTACTAAATAATCAAAAAAGTAGTTGGGCTCAAGTTTCTGCCAAGTTTTATCCCAATGTCACTCAATTCAAGCAACCCAGAAAGCCCTTCAACAGCAAATGAAGAGCTATCAGTCACAAGGTACTATGCAAGTTACATAGTTGGGTATGGTTTGTAAAAAATATGCTGCTCATATTTTCTTTAAACATGCTGAAGTGGTATGGAGGCCTTGTGTTGGCTCTTAACAGACAACTTTTACCCTCTGGATTATTGAAAATCCACATCCCATAGAAGACAGCAGTAAGTACTGAGATCCCACATTGTCCTTTGCAACCGAACCACTGAGAAGCAGCAGTGGGCAAATCCAAAAATAGGTCATTCAGCTTCTCCCCATCAGCTCACTGCAGGGTATATTGTCAGTTTAATTTCTTCATTTAGTTCCTTCTGCTTCCCATAACACTGCTTTCACATCACAAGAGTCCATGGGAGTAGGATATGCCAGCTGGCTTTGCAAATTTTTGTACACACAAAACTCCTGCCTTCAAACAAGATTAACCTTCAAGCAAAATTAAGATACACACAGCACACAGTGTAGTGGAGGAGAAGCCGCCAACATACAGCACGTAGGAAACGGACAAATACAAGGTGTGCTTCGCTCTGGTATCTCATAGATTTGTAGTAAAGTTTTCACTATGACAAAAGATTGTTTAAAAAAAAAACTGTGGAGAGGCACGTAGGTAAGCTTTTACGGGGGAAGGAGGGTCATACGGAAATGGATTGCCTCCTGCCACTGTTAAAGAATAAAAATGTGTCTTAAGCTTCAGGGTAAAACACTGAAATCCCAGTGTATTTGAAACATCAGCAGTGTTTCAGGAGTATGATGCCATATTCTCTGAGTACCTGTTCTGTGAGGCTGAGCTTCCTTTTCTTACTCAGAATTATACTTTTAATCTGATGATCATTTTCTGCGTGGTAAATACAACCCTACTTTATTTTTTTTTAAGAAACAGACAATAACAAAACAAATCCTCATTAGCAAGCAGAATGATTGCACACTTATTTTCATGSTTTCTCTAGTATCTTTCAGTTCTTTCTCTCGGGGCAAATCTAGGCCAAGCTGTTAGAAACTTTCCCCGTTGAACAGGGAAGAGCACATTGATTCTTTATTGCCATCTAGTGACCACAGCTGTTTCCACTTTCACACCAAACTGGGTTACAGATCTGGGGAATTTTGAAACTAAGGAGAACCAAAGAGAAAGGGAGCTTGCTTCTCACCCGTAACTTTGTGCTACCCTCTCCATATCCCTTATGGACCCTCAGATTGGCAGTAAGTGTAGGCCAGTGCTGCTTTCATGCAGTTCTTTGTCTCTGCAAATTAACAGGTCCCTTACCCTCCCTCTAGAGCTCAGCAATTCAGAAAAAGGTCATTGTGCAAAAAATAATAGACTTGTTTTGTCCCCAGGGAGCTCACAGAGCTTGGGAACAGGGGTCACCTTGCTGGATAGGGTTAGCACAGCACCTCCAGGACCAGGGTAACATTTGATGCAGCTGCAACAGCCATTTCCTCGCCTTGGCAGGAGGAAGGAGCCAGATGTTTTCAGGCACTTTCAAGAGAGGTATTTTCATTTGGCTCATATTTTCTGGGGGCTCACAAGTGGCTCTCTTCTTGCTGAGACAACCTCCTAGCAGCTAGCTCTCATACCTGCACACAGGGCACCAAAGCATGCCACAGGAAGACTTTAGGAGTGCTCCAGTCCTTGGACACTTGGCTTGCTGGTCTCTTTATCCAGAAGCTGTTGTCTTTAACCTAGCTGGGAGCCTGAAGTTATTAATTACTGAGTGGTAGCAGTGCCAAAGTCTGTGTAGCCTCGGAGCAATAGTGTAACCACGAAGTGCTGCTCTGCAGCCTGGGAGCAGGACGGGCGTGCTGGCGAGGCAGCACCTGGTTCTCCTCCTCCCTCCAAGGCCCAGGTCTCCAGCACAACACGGTTTAGCTCATGCCAGTACCACCAACAGCCACACGATGACACTGCAGCAGAGTTCCGAAATAAGCCCTGCTGCGCTGTTTAGAAGAGAGGAAATACCATTTCTTTAATAAGCTAGGCCTCCTCCCCACCCCAAAAAGAGGGTTGTAAGGATAAAGCTGGGCTTGTAAGTTTTGTGACACTTTTCAGACACAGCCACTTTGGTTCCCGTCTCGCAGTACAAGATGTGACCCCATGGCTGTCCCGTGCTGTCGGGCTAACCCATGAGGGAGCGTGGCGTTGGTCTGCAGCTGTTCTGGGGTAACAGGGCTGGGGCGAGCACCACCCCCTTACCTGCCTGTTGCTGCCCATTTGTTGCCCTGTCTGGTCAATTAGGCTGTTTCCAGGTGCAAAGCAACTTCCTTTGCATTTGGGCAGCAAAGCTTTCAAAATTCCTTTTCAAAAAGGGTGAAAATGTTTTCCTGTCTTTCTCTGTATAAAGATTTAGATTGTGGAGCATAAGCTGCCTGCCCAGTTTGTCTCCAAATTTGTTTTACCCATTTACTGTGGACTCTCTTCAGATCATGTTATGTTTCCCAGCCCTCTTCAAACAGACTTCGAAGAACAATAACGAAAGAGTTCCTGGGAGGTCTGATAAGTCCAGCTTTGCTGGAACCTGTACAGACCCCAAAATACACAACAGAGTGAGAGAGCTTATGCTTGTGTGGAGATCCACCACCATTGCTGTGAGGTGTATCAAAGAAAAATAAGAACACCAAACTATGTGAAAATCTAATGAGTGCAGAATAAAAGAGGATTAATTTATGCCATATAGAGTGATACGGCTTTAACGGACATGCTTTCACAGCCCTTTCCTTTGCCCCAAATACAGAAAATTCTGTTTCATAGCACCATGTTCAATGTTAGACCTGCTTACCAGAAATTCAGACAATTTTTTAAAAGCTTAAAATAAACCTCACTGAGAGCGCTGTCTTAGATTGTGTTTGAAAATCCCTTCTTAAATGTGGTCAGAGAACTCCTGCAAGCTTTCAGCTGCAATTCACTAGACACTGATCAGCAAAACATCTGGGACAGATGGGGAGTGAAGTTACGCACTCTTGGCCTTTGAGTAGCAGAGTTTCAGACTCGGATTAATGAGGTCTGAACGCACGTAGGAAAAGCTGGTGATTGTTACAAACAGCCTCTATGCTGCAAAGGTTAAGGAAGCCTCAGAAGTCACCAGCACTTGTCAGGCCACACGACCAGCCGCTGTCCCACTCACAATGCTGGCACTAGCCCAGTGGTTACAAGGCTGAAAGTATCTACTCCTGTAATGTCCATTGGTGCATTTCAGCTCAGTCCTGCCCATATAGATATGCCCACGATATGCATAAATGAGCCTGGACCCTTGCTGAATCACTGAGAGAGTTCATGAACTCAGCCTGACTTCACATCCCATGTGTGCTTGTACATAAACGGTGCAGTTATCAACAAGTTTGGATCTGAGAAGTGAGATGTTCCTCAAATTATAGGTCAGCACATGTACATTAGTTCCAGCCATCAGCTTGTAAGATTGAACGCTGCTAAAGGTGGATGAGAGCAAAATGGCACCTTGTAGTAAAACTGTCCTGTTAACATGTTTTAGTGTTTATTGATGTAAGATGGCAAGCAGCACAGGCTGCTTCACAAATGTTCACAGACATTAGCATAAAGCATCCACTCACTCTTCATGTTTAACTTTTCCACCATTGGGCTCTATCAGTTTCCATTTGTATATCAGAATATGAACACCCTCAGCTGTCCTTGGATGTGTCTGCAATCTCCCGAGACTAAGCTGTTTGTGCTAGCCCTAGGTTCAGTGGTTCACTGAAGTACAGGCGAGCAGGATTTAATGTTTTTTAATTTCACTGAGCCATACCCTGAAAAACATTAAAGCTTCAGCTCCCAGTGAGGGCAAGGGGAATTGGTGGTGCTCAACAGGACAAGGAATTCTGAATTCCTTATTTCCTTCTCTCCCCCAGCACAAACATTTCTGAATAAGCTGCTCTCCTTGCTGAAGCAGGTTGAAAAAGTACATTCCTAAGGCAAGCTTACACAGAAATACTTGAAATGACAACAACTGTTGAGCCTCCGTCACTTTTACAATTTTCTGGTGAAACCTTTTAAATGCCTTCCTTGATAAGGAATAAAAATCTGAGTCACTCTTTGTCTTGATCCAGAGTAGCAAGTCACTTTTATTTGTCGATAAAGCTATCACACTTTCAGTGCCTTTTGCTAAAGCTGAGCTGAAGCTTCAATCTGAAGATGTGCCTCTATTTCCAGATTTAATCATGAGTGCTGTAGAAAGAGTCTTCTGTAAAACAAACAAAGCCCAGTTATGATTGTTTTTAAAGTTTCAGTTTTACAGCCTTCCTATGTCATCACTCAGTTGAACAATATAAAAAAACCGCAGTGCAAGTCAAATAATCTGTGTAATTACCATGTACTTACTTTTATTTCAAGACTCGAGTCCTGTAACTCAAAACTAGACAAACCCCCTATTTCTCACTTTGGTGCTTTCTCTCTTTAATTTACCAGGAGAGGAAAGTTTTACAGGGAGAAGTAATACCTCATTTACTGAACCAAGTAGGAAAAGGACAGATTGAAAACAACTGCTTTCAGTTTCACTTAATTAATTGGACTGAGAGGAAACGATACTGCTTAGGAACTGAAAAGCAGAGGGGGATGTTAGCAAAGAAAGAATTGTTAAGATTCACAGCCTGTATAGGACAAGGTAGGGAAAGATACTTACTACTGCCTATGGATCGGTGCAAGCTCAACTGGAGGTATTGTCTGACATAATTATATCAATGCTTCTACTGAATATGCAATTTTTACTATGGAGAGAAAATAATTTTACTTCTCGACTTCTGAAACTATTCTTTAAGTCTCCATTCAGTGTTGGAGCAGACAGACCTGGGACAGAACATCTGTTCTGCGAAATCTTTTGTGCTGGTCTCTGCTTACAGCAGGGAAGGTACTGCACTGTTCATAGTGGCATCACTTGAGAGGCACAATACCTGTTACTCTGAGTCAAGAGGGTGAAAACATACTGGCTCTGCAATGAAGTAGAGCAATGCTTGCTTAACGCAACCTCATGGGAACCCACTGCGTGTTGGAGTCTAAAGAGCTTTGTGATATTCTGAGTATTAGCTTTTCTAGATGCACGTCCTCTGCAAAATATCCCATTGTTCCTATTAACCCAATGTAGAATAATCCTGAATGATTAATTCTATTCTAAATTTGTGAAATCCTGCAGTACCTTTTTCTCCATGGCTTGATTTTTGTTTCATCCTAGCATTTTTCAAAGACATCAAACGCAGACATTTGATCTAGAAAAATAAGTAACAGTCATATCAGAGGATAATTTAACATTATATTCAACACGTGATCATATTCAGGTGTGACGGATGCACCCGACCCCTTGACCAGACTGGCGGTGGCTTGGTGCAGGCTCCTGGAGAGGTAAAGGCCTGAGCTGTAGCTGGGCCGTGAACTCCTCTAGTTTCAGTCTGTTCTCTGAGAACCCACAAAGGAGCCGAGTGGCACGGTGAGCATCGATGCATATGAGCTTGGAACACCGATCATGCGATTGACACATGAATAGCAGGTGGCTTTTCCAAGACTCATTTATCAAGGAACAAAGATAGTTGTGGGTACAAGGAGTCTCATGCATACCTTTTCCATCGCATGTAATTTGACTACGAGCCAACCACTTTATCTCATAAATATGACAGCCTAGGTGAGCCTTCTTTGAGCTCTCCCTGCTAGGTAGCATGCTGCATGGCGGTGATCTCCCCTTGAGCTGGGACACCCCTCAAGGTTGCTCCTCAAGGCAGAGAGACCTTTTACAAACGGCAGATCTTTGGTAAGCAACCGATGTCGCACATAACCTTGTAGTATGGTAACTTTGATTTTGCCTTGGTAACTTTGATTGCATGCTGAATGGATGCTAATGAAACATTACATAAATTTTGCATGTATAATCCCTTAGACATAAACTGTTGACCAAGTCTGAGACTAGGTTTGGACCTAGCAGCACCTAGACTCCTCTCTGAGGAGGAGTTTGGAAAGCAAAAGGGCCTGCTCTGAACCTCATGACTCAAAGGGGAGGGTCCTCCTTATCCTTTTACGTCTCCGGCCTCTCTGTGAATCATTCCAACTCGAGTGTAACTCTATTTTCCTTTGTATGTTTCTTCCATGCAGTAATTAATAGGGTGAACCTTGCCATCGAACTTTGTTAAGTCACACTTTTACAACATCATGTTAAAACCACTTTTGCTAATACCTTTGACATCTTTAAGCGATCTATATCACTCATCTGCGACAAATTGGCGTAGTTGGCAGGATCCTAAATCAGGATTCTGCGACAGTAGGGAGGCAACTGGGCCCCTTTGCTGGGATGTRAAATTATCTAGAGCTCCATCTCTGGTGCAGCTGAGATATAATCATACTATTTGCTTAGCAGGAACAATATCAGCCTTCAGCAAATAAGGGCAGTTGCTGAAGACTTTCCAGGATTTGAGCCTAAAATCAATGGCTTGAGTCATAGTTATTATTTTCCTAAAACTCAAGCAGACTATAGGCAATGGATGTTGTTTGTGTAGATGTGAGCATAAATAGTCAATGGAATTAACAAATTCCACGCTTTACAGAGAGTGTGCACCTATGGCCAGCATTTCAAGAAGCTATGGAATCCAGAAATGGGCACTGGAACCCCAGGCAGTGTGGAGATAAGTACTGACTCTGTAGGTACAGCCCCTTGCATGTAAGAGGCCAAGTCCAATGTGTCACTTCTCACCTCATGTTTCTGAAGGGTTGGAAGCGGCAGAAGAATGTTGCAATGGGCACAGGTCACCAGCATGTCAAAAGACTGGGTGTCTTTAAGAGCTTGAGGTGATATGGAAAGTCCGCCTCTTGTGGGAGAGGGAAAGCGAATCTTTTTGTTCTTTGGGGATTTAGGCAAGGTTTTGGAGGTCAATGGCTTCTCCCTTTCTTTTCCTTTGGGACGGACATCTTTCCATGCCATTGCATTCTCGGAGGAGGAAGAGGGAGCCAGGGAGGAAGAAGACTGTGGTGGATCACTGCTGAGTTTTGAAGTTGACTGGCCAGCGAGAACTTCTGTCAGCTTATGGGCTGCACTGCATGTATTCTGTTAAAAGAGAGCATGCATAATGAAGATTGGCATTACACCCAACTGTGTGGTATGTTGTGATTTGCAACAGACGTTGAGTCATGGGGAGGGACAGTGAACACCACCTCACAGTGATGCTTCAGCTGAATACATCGTATCATGAAACTATAGTTTGAAGAGCCAAGACACACTGCCCTTTCTTACTTAATATATAGCTTTTCAGAGAAATAACCTGGCTGGAAATTAAGCACAGAGCATTCTCTTTTTCAGTTTCAAATGTGCTTACCAGATGTTGGGAGTACTGGTCATCTGGGAATGACTTATTGCACTTCTGACAAAGATTGCCACCTTCAGAAAGAAAAAAGATTGAGAGAAAACACAGTACTGACACTAGTCATCTAGACAGGCTGCTCAGATCCACTTATGGTCACTGGCTCTAAAGAAACACAGAATGCTGATTCCACTGGCCAAGAAGGAATTAGAGCTGTGACTACATTTTGCTTTTGGCACCACTCAAAACCAACCCACCATCCCTTCTCGCAAACTTTAGGATATCTGAAACTCCACTCCAGCCCCATGTTTTGTGGCTCAAGATGCTTCACTCCTACACTGGCCTAGCTAATTCTGTTGCTAGGGGGTTTTGCTCTCTATAGTTTATTTTGCCAACCACTGCACCTACTGATGCCTGTTCTTTTCTGGAATCATTGACCGGATTCATGAATTTTTTGTCTTGACATACTCTGTCCAATACCTTAGGCCTAATAAAGCTGCTCTCAACTTCAAGAAATCAAGGTATGCATCACTGGCTTTATATATGAAGTAGGAGGAAAATCTAAATCATATTTTCTCCCGTGCGACAAATAGAAAGAGCAAGAAGTTCCACTTATTTTCTGACAGAAGGAGTTTCACTTCCAGGATATAAGGGGGGCACAAAAGAGCATGGCCAATGAGCTACCAGACAGTGGAACCACTCTGGCTTTATAATAACCAGCATAATAGAAAGCAACACTTGGCCCTTTCACTGTGGTTGGTTAAACAACAATCCCCTCCAGCCTGGATTACTGAGAATTGTAGAGAAGGCAGGAGAATTTTCATTGAGATTTAACAGAGTTGTCCTAGTCCATGACAATGAGGAATTCTGCTTACCAGTGGGGCAAATAAACGTTGCATTAGTCGATGCTTCACTGGTTTGAAAGTTCACATCCTTATGATAGGACAGACCACTGTTCTGACAAAAATCCTTGTGTTTGTTCTGGTCTTTGTACATGATGTATTTGTTACACTCCCAACACCACTCTGTTCGGCTGGCACAACTGTTCAGGTGTTCTTGCAGCTTGTTGAAGGGCATTTCAAGCTCACAGATGTTGCATTTCATTGCTCGTTTGTGGCATTCCTTGGTCTGCACATGAATAGAGGAAATTATTGCAAATTTTCTATCAATACTAAAAGAGGGCATTGGGTGAGAGCAATGAGCTCTCAGCTCAAGCATCAGCTTGAGGTGCCAAGAATGAGAAAGTAATAGATTATCTCCTGGAACAGACTGTCCCATCACAACTGGATGGGCAAGCACCATGGGATATACTTATTTACAAGGAGGAAAAGGTATGCCAAAACACTGCAACTGTTGAGAGGTTTGAGTTTCTTCATGGTCCAGGACAGGAGTCAGGGATTTACATGTTTTTGCTGTTGAACCCATTAGTGTGACTCTTGGTGGCTGGTCAAAGGGGTCAGCCTAGAAGGTAAAAAGTACTGCGCTCTATACTTACCTCATGATGCTCCAGCTGGTATTGCTGCATGCTTTGGTGACAAAGATTACATCTGATCTGCAAGCAAAACATACAGCAGTTCACTGGGAGCATAGAAGGATGGTTAGTGCTTTCATATGTCAATACAACTTCAAGCTGCTGAGATGATTTTCCTGTCATTTTCATCCCAATCATCGACAAGCTGTTGGTTAATTTTTGTCTCTCTGTCAGGCCTGAGCTGTGTTGATGCGATTTTGAGGAAAACAGATATCTGATGATTCTGCAGGAAGCTGTCATTCTGTGCGAGGATCCAGTTCTCAAAGGTGCCCATGTGAGATGCAAAGTGTGATGTGAAATAAAGAGTGTGTATTCAAAATTTTGACTGAGGTTTAACTTAAAAGTATAGGTCTGATATTCAGCTCGTCTAAATTATAATAGCCCCTCTGAAACATAGGAGGTATGCTAGTTCTCATAGGTTTGCCACAAGAGCTACTCGTGTTCTGTTAAGTAACTGAAATCAATGGAATTGCTAAAACAATAAAACTAGTAAGACAGAATAAAAAGTCATGCCTCTGTATTCAGGCTTCAGCATAGTACCTCTAGCTACAGGGTTCTTAATGCCATACTAAAAATGCTATTGCCTCACTATATGAAGAGGTGATAAATTTACTCTGCCAGTTCAGTTTTGTTAAAAAAGTGCATTGATGTCATAGCTTTGTACGAGCAAGGTTTATGTCAGATCAGGTACTGTCTGTCTTCCTCTAACCAAATCATTTAACTTGCATGCTCTGGCTAATTCACAAGCACTAGGAGCATGTATCCATACCTGATCTGTAATTTGTATTGCTGGGGAAACTAAGATACACAGTGGAAGCTTTATTCTCTTAAACTGGGTGTGCAATAACATCAAAAGGTGCTGTAACCAGGCCTGAAGGGTCATACCAGACCCTTACAGAAGTTCAAATCTAGTTAATATAGAGCACAGTATCACGAACACACTACTTCAGGGCTGGCAGAGCTTTTTGCTATTTGGAAGAAAACCCTGAAGAACGTGTAGCATTCCTCACCTGCTTGTGTGCTTCTGTTTGATGGTCTTTCATATCGTTTTGGGCAACTGGTTCATCACATTCTGGACAGATAGTGAGAAACCGCAAGCAGTGGGCCTCATGGAGGGAGAAATTGGCAGCAGACACATCTCGTTTACTACCGAGCACATAAATGGGAAAGAGAGAAGAGTAAATGAACTGGTGTGGTCGGTTGACCCTGGCCAGCAGCCAAGCACCCACACAGCTGCTCACTCACCACCACCCCACCACACACACAATGGGACAGGGGGAGGAAATAGGATGAATGGAAGTGAGAAAATTTGGAGGTTGAGATGAAGACAGTTTAATACTTGAAGGAAAGGGGTGGGGGGGAAACAAGTGAAGCAAATGACATCACTCACCACCCTCCACAGGCATATCCATGCCGAACCAGCCTTTAAACAATAGCCACCTTGGAAGCAAAAAAAAAAAAACCCAACCCTGTTCTTCTTCCTCTAATGCAGTTTTTATTCCTGAACATGAGGTTATACAGTATGAAATATCTCTTTGGTCAGTTTGGGTCAGCTGTCCCAGCTGTGTCACCTCCCAAACTCTTGCTCACCCCGAGCTTACTCACTGGGGAGAGGAGGCAGAGTGGGGAGAAAGAGAAAACCTTGACACTGTGCAAGCACTGTTCAGCAAAAGCCAAAACATCGGTGTGTTATCGACACTGTTTTAGCCACAAATAATACAAAACACAGCACCGTAGGAGCTGCTGTGAAGAAAATTAACTCCATCCCAGCCAGACCCAGTACAACTGGTTACAATTCAAGTAGTTGGTCCCTAAAAACTAGAAATAAGTATCTGTCTTTCCGATTCATCTTAATGAGACATTTAGAGACTGGATTCTGCTACTCATTCTGTTCTGCTATATTACCAGGAATACTTCTGAAAGGGACAGGGCAGCTGCTGGAGGCTCCAGGTATACTTGTCCAACAATTGTTTCAGGAGAAGCTCTGGCTGTTGTTTACATTGTTTACAGATGTGGAAAGAAAAGAAGGGCCTCTCTTCTGGATGTCATCTAGGGCATCACAAAATTTACAGCTCTTTGGCTCCCAGCAGACCAATTTAAAGTAGCCCAGCCAGGCAGCTGCTCTGTTCAGATGAAGGCTACCTCTGAGCGGAGATACACAGATGTCACCATGCTCAGTGAGTTCAGGGAAGGCCACTCAAGTTTATCTGGGAAATCACTTATTTGATTTTAATAATTGATGTGTTCACAACATTAGCGACAAGAATTGAGATACAGTTCAACAGGGCTTGGTTAAGACCTCCTGAAGAAGCTTCTAGGTGCAAACCTTAAGCAGTGTAAATCTTCCATTGCTCCTCTTGAAACAGCTTCAGGATGACTGACGTGCACACCAGCTGATTTTCTGACCTCCTCTGCCAGCAGGACCTTAGACCTTGATCCCATGGGACCCATCTTAAGATGTCTGCCTCACTGCCCTCACTTCAGGCCCTGAGACATTAGTGCGCCAGGCCACAGGAGGTGAGGGGTATCCCTGTCATTTCAAAGCCTTTACTGCAGTCCGCCCAGGACCCTGCGGCAGGAGGTACTGATGCCTGACACAAGAGAGTGATGGTCGTTAGGATATGGCAGCTGGAGGTAAGCCCATGCAACCTTTCTGGCCTACAAGAGTAGGAAGACTGCCTGGAAGGACATGTACACTTCCAGCTCTGCTACTTCGAGGAGATGTGTGAGGCAGAATAGCTGATGCCATCTGGGCTTTCTGCACTAGTCTTTGTTCCAAACTCTGACATCATGTCTGGGCCACAGAACCAGTCTGCCCAACATATTTGCTAGTCGCTCAGTGTGGAGGGAATGGCCAGGATAAGGCCACATAAATTACGAACAGCCCAGCCCCAAGACACCAGCCACAGCAAAAAAGCCCCGGGGCAGTGAACTCTTCTAATTTTCTTGGAGAAGGTAAGTTGCCCCAAGGAAAGCTGCTTTAGACATGAAAAGAAGCTTCTCATGATCATGATGGATAAGCAATGGAATGGATTTCCTGTGGGAATGTGTCATCTCTGTCACCAGAGTTTTTAAGAATTGGTTAGAGGCATCTACCAGAAGTTTTAGGCAAAGTAAGTCTGTCAAGGAGTCTGATCAGCGTGCAGCAATTGCTTCATTCAAAGCAYCCCTTACAACCCTTTACAACATAATGCACAGGCTCTCTTTGTGCAAGGCTAAGCATTGGTTTTCCTTTGTGACCAAATAAAATTGACGCTAAGCTCATGTTTAACCTTTCTAAGTTTGACTCTTTTTTTAATTGCAGTGCTTCACAGTCTTCGTTCATATAATTTGCCCAATGGCCTAGCTACTAGTTGAGACACACCAAGCTACGCCATCCTCATGGCCCCTTTCAGCCTCCTATTCTATGAGAGATGGCCAATTACCCTGAAAAAATGAATATTTTATCACTTCACTGCAAATATAGCAACAGAAAGAAACATCAGCCATGGGGGAGAACTGAGGCAGCTGCTGGGTTTGGCATGGTCCATGCACTGACTCCTCTGCCAGATACTGCAAAATTACCCACAGTGATACTATGCAAAAAGAGAACATGCAGCATAGGAGAGGGCTATGGAAGAAACCTCTCCAGAGCAAAGTAGCAAGAAAGCAGCAACCTGGATATGTGAAAATGCATACAAAATATTTTTTTTACTACTCAATGGCTAGCGTACACCCCTCCTGTCATGTGGTTCTTCCTCTTCTCCCCCTGTTACAGGAGACCTAGATAACATTAAGGAAAATCCTAGAAAACTCTTGAAATACCCACACTGTAGGGGTAGAGAGGGAGAAAGATCTCTTACCATTTTTTGCAGAACTTGCTCTCTTCTGTCATGATTTTTCTTTTTATTCTGCTGGATATCCTTTCTTGTAAGAGCCGAACGGAAAAAAAAACGAAACTGAAAGCCTCTGTTGCAATAACTCCACCCCAAACAGCTGCTTAGCCAAAAATTCTTTAAAGGAGAAACAGCAGCATTGCCAGACAAGTATTAGTTTTTAGTGCCAGTTCCACATACAGATTAGTTCACTAGTCCTGAGAAGAACTACGGGGTGTGCAGGTTCCTTCCTTCCCAAATAAGTTTAATTTACAGCAGCTGGTTGTGCAGAGGCAGGGCTGACGCCCGGCGCTGCCTGAAGCCGCCAGGGCAGCTGCCCCCCTGCAGCGGGGCTGCCTGACCTGACCCGCCCAGCCCCGGCCCCGCACCCGGGCACGGCAGGTCGGACGGGGCCTGAGCAACCTGGTCTCGTTGAGGATGTCCCTGCTCATTGCAGAGGGGTTGGACTGGACGACCTTTAAAGGACTCTTCCAACCCAAACTATCCTATGATTCTGTGTCGGCACTCCCCCCCCCCACCTGCAGACACCGGCCAAGGAGCCAAGTGAGCCCGTGGCTCCCTGAGGAGGTGCGGTGGAGATTCACAAAATCAAATTAGGCAGGTGACAGAAAAATAAACCTTATTTAAACCAAAATCGTTTAGCAGAAACCTAACTAAAAATGAGGCTCATCAAAATCCTTCAACAGCCCGACAACATCAGTAAACCACAGGTTCAGGATGGTGTACGAGGAATTAATACTGCACAGCCGGCTCCAGAAACGAGGATCCAAATGTGCACGATCGCTCACCTATCAGATGAGGGCTCTCAACCTCGAGGAGTCCTGACCCAAGGGGAGAGTCCCCAGCTGCAGACCCGCTGCTCCAAGGAGGACTGACTCCACTTGCCCTCCGGCGGGGCTCCATTTATACCTTAGTCGAATCCGACCTGTGGTCAACTCTGATCGGCTGGGGGCCTTAACTTTCTTACTCCTCGCCCGAGGTCTATACGTGACCCAAAAGTGTGTACATGATGGTTGGCACTCGCCACCGTAAAGGCGCGAAAGTAAGGGTGCAAAAAGTAAGGACGCTGCAGTCCTGATGCCCCCGGTCTCTAGTCAGGGCAGGTGCAACTGCCACAGGAGGGAGGCAGCAGGCTATGGCAGGCTGCCCGCCCGCCAGCGCCTCAGGGATGCGAGAGGTAGCAGGACATCGTCTTCATCACCACTTCCCCAAAAGGGCTATGGGGAGCCCTCCGGCCACCATCTCGCCTCCATGCCTGGAGTGGCAATGGCTGCAGGCAGCCCCCAGGCCCCATCGCCCCTTCCTGGCCAGCACCTGTGCTGTGTGTTGTGCAGGTGTAGCACCAGCACCTGTCCACAGAGGAACCTGGAGGAAGCACGGCAGGCCACCTGTGAACCCACCTTTGATGGTATTTCACTGATAACCATAACATTGCAGTCTACCAGGTTGCAGTCTGGGCAGGAGCCCAGAGCGGGAGAGGAAGCACCATGAAACAAACCCTTGAGCACTGTGGTCCAAACCCAGGAGGGCTGCTTTCGGGCAGCGGGCTCTGCTGGCAGCTGCCCTGTGCTCCACCATGGCTGGTGCCCGCTCGGCCGCAGCCCTTGTCCGGCTGATGTCACCACAGCCATTGCTCTCTCAGGCCGTCCAGGCTGACGGGCCGTAGGGCTGGTTTGCAGTGCGCAGGGAGGGCAGGGGCACGCTGCAGCCCCCTCCACCTCTGGAGTGGAGGCCATGGTAGTATCCAGCCTCACAAACCCACCTTGGCCTCCCTGGGGCAATGCTGTCCCACTCAGACAAAAACAGCCAGCTAGTGGAGAGGAAATATTTGCCCACCACTACCATGGGGGAGAAACCCAGCATTGGTCCTCCAGCCTCACCACACCAAGCCCCACAATGTGGCTGCTCAGCCTTGCCCCAGCAGACTCCCAGGCCCCACTGTTTCCCCAGTGACCCTCGCACCACTTCAGGGTATCTAAGTATGTGCGAGGTCAAATCTCCAGCTTGCATTAACCAGCTTTGCCTTTTCTCCCTGGTGATGTTCTGTCATGGTTGGGACTGACCGATAACACTAGAGGCCCCAGGTGCAGCAGGTTCTGCCTGCCAGTGGACCTCAGCTGGGGGTCATACAGCTCTACATTTTTACACAGGGAACTTTAGAAGAAATGTAAGTTGGAGAGAAAAAGGAACTGAACTTGGTGTTTTCATTTCAATGCCAATACCGGTATCTTCAGGATTTTCTGATGGAAGGCCTAGCATTTCTCGTACCTGCTCCTACAACTGATCCCTTACAGCAGTATGACACAGACGTCTCTTCTCTGATGTCGTAGACCCTGCCTGATGTGGAACAATGAGATACAAGAGATGCAGAAAATATGAACTGACCTTCTTAGTCTGTAAAATGGGGACAATAATATTAATTCTTCTACTTTTCAGAGGTGTTGGGAAGAATAATTCACTAGAATTTGCATAATCTATTGTAATGCCATACACAACAGATGTCCCAGATGTTACCCAGAAATTGGTGTTGTTCATTTCCCATCCAAACAAGCCCCTTCTGTCCCCCATTTTTCTCTGGGAAAAATAATAAGAAGAAAAAGGAAGCCCAATAAGCCATTATTTAGACCTGGGAATAATGAGTGTTTATCTGGATTTTGTAACACAAATTATGTAATGAAGCAGAGAAAAGGCTTTTGAACAAATATGTTAATGAGATGGCAGCTAAGGGAAAGGTTACAGAATTGCCAATTCCGAACCAAATTTTTTAATGTGATTTTCTTTTGGGTTTTTTTTTTCTTTTGTAGTCATTAGCCTGCACAGCATTTGAAAGTACTTTAGGGCTTCATGCAGACTATACGGGAAATACCAATTCTAGGTCAAGAAAGCCTGATCAGCAACACACACTGACTGAGAAAACCCCACTGACTCAAAATTCATAATGAGGGCTTTTATGTAGAAAGTTGTTGGGCACAGGGATTGTACTGAAAGGACTGTTCGTTCAGCGTCTCAAAAGCTTTTCTTGGAAAAATATCAGATGCTCCACTGGGAACTTAGTTGAAAGATACTCCTAAAGCAACACAGTGGACTGGCAGTGGCTGGAAAGTACTGATTGGAGGGAAAACAGAAAGTAATGAAACAGCGATTTTCTCTGAATGCCGGTAATAACTCTTTCCAATTTAATTTCTGTGTAAACCTTCCAGTGCGTAACATTATTGTACAAGACCTCTTCTAGGCATCTTTTTAAGTCAAGCATCACATAGAGGTAAGTTCTCAGCTGGTTGTTTTTTAAATGTGATTTTCAAAAGCCTGGGTAGAAGACACTTCTTTTCTGCTAAGTCCTAGAATGTCTCAGGGTCAGTTGTTTTCATTTTTGTTTCTCAGTGTCAAGTATGATAGGTCTTACAGTCCTTGTTTAATATAATTTTGTAAAAACTTTTGTACCTCTGGGTGTTGCATGGAGCCTGCAACATGAAAGAACTTTTTAAAAAGAGTGTGACGAGAGTCTTTGTCTTGAGAGGAAATAGCAGTTATCTAGGTCAAACGGACTGCTTTTAAACAGGCAAACTGTACTTGTGTGCTTGGACAGGATTTGAATTAGCGGCAGAAAATATGTATATCTGTAATTAAATGAATCAACTGCTACCTGTAAAGCCTCCTTGCTACAGACCGTTCCTATCCAGCAATAACAGGAGTAACTGGGATGATTGGCTTGTAGTGAATAAGATATATCAGAGAAGCAGCTTCTTGGGAATAACCTAAACTATACTAAAATCTTTATTTTCCAATTTTTCCACCTGGACTGATGACCCTGGAATTCCTACCTTCCAAGAGAACTTGATTTCTAGTCCCTTTCTGCTAACCCAAACAATGCAGGTCAGCTTTTGTTCACTGGTCTTCAGCAGCATCCCACTTCTGAGTGGAACTCTTTACAGTGGCTCACATCATTGAATCTGGTATCTGAAGTACAAAAGGGAAGATTGCAAGGCTCTGTGTGTGGTTTGACAATGCTGTCAAGCTCATCTATGAATTTGCTGTCTTGAAAGGTGCAGCTGTTCCTGTCCCAGCTCTTACTGCTCCTAGCCACAGTGGCCCAGGCCCTTGAGCTGGCTCTGGTGCTCACTGAACACTTAATTGAACCTATTCAGCTCACTAACTCAGCAGAAAAACGTTCTGCTTTCTTTGTCAAGTTAAACTCCAATGAGCCCCAGAGCCAGGAGCTGAGTGGCAAGTGACCTGCCCTGGCAAGCAAGCCAGGGCAGGTCAGTGGCAGTGAGCCATGAGGTGGACTTGGCTCTGTTACTCATACCCTTGGTTCTCAATATGCTTTAAAATACCTGTGTTTATTACGGTAGAACAGCAGCAAATGGGAGCAGTGGTGTCTARTAAGCAGGGAAAGGGATTCAGGTACAAGAGACCTGATTCAGCTCCAGGTTCCACTTCATGTCACTACCCATGCCTAAGTCTCTCTGTACACAAAGATTTGCGTTCCTTTGTAAACTGATTTGAAACTTACTACCAAGAAGAACAAGATCAGCATATTATTCAACGTCAGGGTATCAAAATTTAGCCCAAAGGCTGCTACAATCTCCCGCTTCTAAATGGTGTCTGCAAACAAAAGTTAATTTTACCTACTGTCTTTAAAGCAGTAGTTAAAGATGGTGAAACCACACATCTCATTTACATATTTGTAAATACTGCTCTGGTCTCTGCTGTGTTCAGAGCAGTACTGACTGGAGGAAACAATTCTTTTTTCCTGAAGGCCTTTTCCTGAAGTTAGTGCTCAATTAACATGAGCTGAATTTCAGGCTGTGGGAGGTTTTTGTTTGAATGCTCTCTTTGAATCATCTAAAACTCCTCCTGCTGGAGGTTTTGCAAGCACTATGGGCTCTCTGTAGCTTCCTTTTGCCTGGCTGTCAGACTAGTTCTGTAAAGCAAGCAGCCAAAGCTTTGTCCGCCTTCTCCTTGGCACAGTGAAGAGGAAGCTCATGGGCAAATTATGTGAAAGGGCTGCCATTCCTGTAGCAGTCTCATATCCAGCCAGTGCCAAATGTATCTGAGTTGTAAGCATAGACTGAGGGAGACAGGGAACAGCTGGAAGACTTGCCAAATCGAACACGCTCCTCTGTGCTTCTCTCTATTGGTGCCTGCTGATCCCTTAGAGAGCAGTGCCCAGCCTCGGCATGCATTGTAAACTGCTCTCTTCCCCCATTCCATCCAGTCATGCTCTCCCCTTCCTGCACCTTGACTATGCATTGCACAGCTTTTCCACCTCCTTATCTGAATGTAGGCATCTTCTCTCTTGCCCTCACTCAGTATTATTCTTCCTGCCCATGTTGTTGCTGTTTGTGATGCTATGTGAATATGTGGTTCTAACATCCGGATTCAGTCAACTTCTTGGCCTCCTGGTTATTACAGTTGAGCATGAATTGACACATAGAAACCTCCAACAGTTTATAAAATAGTGATGGAGGTATCTTAAATATGAAGTGTTGTCGTGGTTTAACCCCAGCCAGCAATTAAGCCCCACATAGCCGCTCACTCACTCCCCCCTAGTTGGATGGGGGAGAGAATCGGAAGAGTAAAAGTGAGAAAACTCGTGGGTTGAGATAAAGACAGTTTAACAGGTAAARCAAAARCYRCGCACACAAGCAAAGCAAACCAAGGAATTCATTCACCCCTTCCCATGGGCAGGCGGGTGTTCCGCCATCCCCAGGACAGCAGGGCTCCATCACGCCTAACGGTGACTTGGGAAGACAAACGCCATCACTCCGAACATCCCCCCTTCCTTCTTCTTCCCCCAGCTCTATATGCTGAGCATGACGTCATATGGTATGGAATATCCCTTTGGTCATTGGGGTCAGCTGTCCTGGCTGCGTCCCCTCCCAACTCCTTGTGCCCCCCCAGCCTCCTCGCTGGTGGGGTGGGGTGAGGAGCAGAGGAGGCCCAGACTCTGTGTGAGCACTGCTCAGCGGTAACCAGAACATCCCGGTGTTACCAACACTGTTTCCAGCACAAATCCCAAACATAGCCCCGTACTAGCTACTATGGAGAAATGTAACTCTACCCTGCCAGCATGCAGTGGCAGGATGACTTGAGCAAGGGGGTAACAAGGTCAGAATTTACCTTTCAAGATTACAGGTTCAGTTCAGCGCAGGACTTTGTCCTTGCTGCTCTGTAAGAGCCAGCTGCTTTGCTTGGTTTTAGCTGAATTCCTAGCAGAGTTCCACAGGAACTGTAGTTGGCGCTAATTCGATTTCTTCTCAGCAGAGTCAGCACGGACACTTTTCATGAACAAATATTTCAAAAGCACTCCAACAAACCAACCTGCTCTCCTCCTGAAGCAAAACTCTAGAAAAGGAGCCTACTTTTGCAAAAAAAAGTAAAGAAATAAAAGTTGCTCATTTCCATGGTGACGCTTAAGATTTTTCCCAGTTTTTGCTTTAGTCAAAGTGCTGGTGGGAATAATCAGCCTTTAAATTTGGGTTTCTAAACTCAGTTTATCAGTGCTGTTCTTGATTCATGAAAAGATTACAGTTGCTTAGTTTGGGACCTGGGTCTCAGATAAAAACATGCTCAGATAAAGGAGATTTAGACACGCTTTCTTTCAAATTGGGACTCAACATTGTTCCTAGATCTCCCTCTCTCATTCAACTGGTATTGATCAGGCAGCTCCACCGGAAGAAGTGGGAAGTGGGTATTTATCTCTAAGGGTCAGGTACTTGCTGGTCCTGATTGACACCTCCCTGTTTTCCTCCTTTGCTCCTTCCATTCTGCTCTATAATCTCTTGGGAGGCCTGCCCCGTCTYCTCATCCCTGTCCCAAGGCAGCTGTTCCTAAGAACCCCAGGGAACACTGTGTTTCTCTCGTCCCTCCCCTTCTCCCAAAGGTACACCCTTCTGCTTGACAGTTGCCATATGAATGGCAGAAGAGGGTACCCAGTATCTTTCAATCTGATTTCCTATTATTCAGATGCTTGTTCTTTTTTGTGAATCCTTTTTTTGTGTTGTTCCATATCACAGAATGTACTTTGCATGGCACACTGAAGGCAAGTTTGCAATAATTCTGCACGATAAGGAAATATTGATTCCCTTCTCTGTATTTGACAAAAGGACACTGAGGTATAGACTGGCTAATTGAATTGCCCACAGGAGACCCTGATCTTATTCCCAGGTACAGCAAGCAAGTCTCCTTTCACAGGATTAGTCCATCTAAAGGTATCAACACATGTTCATGGCCTTTCTCTTTATTTTCTTTTTTCTGCACTGCATCTCATTTAAACAAGAAGACAGCAAATCATATTTGCACTGGTATATCAAAGTGAACCTTAGTACAACTCTTTTAGAGTTAACTCTTTGCATTTTCTTATTTAAGTGCTTGTAGTCCTTTTTCTTTGTTGACTAGGGACCATTTTTTCATTGGAGACGGTCCACAGGAATGCAAGTTTTGGCTGATTCCCCACTTTCTGTTAGGCTTTGCGCTGGTGTGAAGTTTCCTCTGTGTTGGTAAGTTACCCAGAGGGACTGCTGCTAAAGGTTTGAAGATTTGGAATCTGTACAGATCCGGTTGGCTACTATTTTCCTTAGTGGACATTCACTGCTTTTACAAACAGAACAGTAACATTGGAGTGTCTTGTTTTGAACTTCTGTCACTCAATTCCTCTGGTCAGCAGAGGACAAATAGTGCAAGCTGTAGTCAGAGCTCCCTCATTAGTTGCTGTGGAATCTGAAATTCTTTATTTCTGTGCGTAACTGCTTGGTAAGGCTGTACTAAGAGACTGCAGGATCAAATTGTCAAGATATGATTTATGCCACCTTCAATTTCAGGTGGCTGTTGACATCTCAGAAGCAGAACATAAAATATCAACAAATTGTCTTCAGCCTAGTTTCCAGTCCCTCCAGTTGTTCCCTTCTGCCATTTTGATAGTGCTTGCCACCCTTTCAGTAGTGCCATCATTTCTGATTCTGATTCTGTGGCTACACTGTAGACCAAATGACTGAAATGAACAGCATTAAAAACAACCTTTCAGGTTAACCTTTCTGGGTTATTTTTAACCCAGTCGCAGACACACAATCCCTCACAAAATAATAGGCGGTGAAACACAGCCATGCATGCCTGCACAGACCTTTGTTTTGGGGAGACCCCCACTCTGGTTTTAACTCTCCATTTCCCTAAAGGAGCTCAGTCCTTCCTCACCACAGTATAAATAAGTGAGCGATGTCCCTCCCTTGGCATCATCAGCACCTCTTGAGAGTCCAGCTCCTGAGAGGAGCCGTGTGTCAGCACTTYGGTCCCCGCATACAACATGCATTATGAGAATCTGTGCAACCTTCTGTAGGCACTATGAGCAGCGAGATTTTTCTTTAAACATTCTCACAACTGGTGTGATAGCTTGATACACAGCCGTTAAGCGGCTTTCCTTGTTCATGGAGGGTCTGCAGAAGCCCGGGCACAGAGGTGGACGTAAGGAACGGGGAAATGGGAAACGCCCCGTGTTATGTCCCGGCTCCCGTGCGATGGAGCGCCGGCGGATCCCGACTTGGTCTGGACCAGGCTGAGGAGATCTCCCAGGTGTCAGACGGGCACCGTGTCCTCCGGCGCTGCCGCCGCCCGGCCGTGGGGAGGAAGGGACGTCGCACGGCCGGCCGCGGGGCAGGGGCGGTGGGCTGGCGCCAGACCGGCGGCTCGCCGGCGGCTCGCTCGCTCCTGATCCGTGTCTGCACCGCTATCCGGCGGCCCGGCCCCCGCCAGGGCGGGAGCGAGCCCGGTGTCCCGTCAGGGCGGTAGCGGCCGGCCCCCGACCGGGCGCGGGCGGGTCGTGTCGCCCCCCGCCATGTCCCTCCCGCCGCGGCTCCGCCGCCCCGTACTTAAGGCGGCAGCGGCGGCCGTTGCTCCTGCTCGCGCCCTGACCGTTTGTCCCCACAGAAGATGGCCCCGACGTGCCTGCGGCCCCTGCTGAGGTACCGGTCCTTCGCCATCCTCTTCCTCACACCGCTGCTGCTGCTGCCGCTGCCGGTCGCTGTGCCGACGCGGGTAAGTGCCTGCGGGGCCCACGCGGGGAACAGAGCCCCCCAGGTCCGGCCCCCGCTACAGGAGCCCACCCCTCTGCCCGCCAGGTCCGGCCTCTACTGCCCGAAGGGAGCCTGCCCTCCTGGCCCCAGGCCTGGGCCCTGCTGCCCAAGAGCCCGGCCCAGCCAGCCGCACAGGGCCCAGCCCAGGCTCGCTGGGCACCCAGCCTGCTTGCCCACCTCGTGCCGGGCCGTGCCCCAGGCACCCTCTGCAGCGCTGGCCACCGGTCCGCCCTCGCCACAGCATCTCCTTTACCACCTGAGCAAGCAGTGCCAAGGCAGTTCTGCTTCCCCACAGCAGACTGAAGCAGATCGTTCCTGCCACCTTGAAGCATTTCTGTGCAGCTCAGTTAGCTCCTCAGATCTCCGGAGCCTGTGTTGCAGGTTTCACTCCCAAATGGTCTTCAGACACTGGTGCTAGGCAGCTGAACTTGCAGAAGGAGCTCTGTGCCAGTCTCTATTCATCCTAAGGGCTGTGCCACTGCCAGGACCTGGGGCTCCCACGGACCCAACCCATCTTGCAAATTAGGTGCAATTCTTTTGGGGCCAAAGATAAATACATGCATAACTGGCCTGCACATTTAGAATTGTGTCTTGCATTATCTAGTCATGATGGCAGTGGACTGAAAGACAAGACTTCTGGGTTCTCCAGCTCATTCTGCTGCTGAGGCTCTGAGATACTTTAGGGAGTGTTGCTGAGTGGCATTCTTCATCAGCGGTGCAGTCGGAAGCTGTGCATTGCGTGTTATGCAGTGATCGTAATAGGGTTTCAAATGCAATATTCTCCAATTCACATCCATCTTACTCCAGTGATGGCGGTCGCACAACTCCTTTGCTTTCAGTGGAGTTATACCAGCATAAAATTGGAATAGCCCAGTGAAGAGTTTGGTCTTCAATGTCTTGTAGCCTGCTTGGCAAAATGTGAAAGCTCAGTTTACAGTACTTTAGCCTACTAGAGCTTTAGAGTCTATTCTAATGATAAAAACAGTCTTTCTTCTGAGTGACCTGTGTTGCTCAGTGTATTTTAAAGTACAGGGAAATGTCATGCATATCTGTAACCAAAATTGCCAGCCATTCTGGTTTACCTGTCTAAGTAATACCAGCCCTGCCTTTCAGTTGAATGCTGGTGCTTTATAGAAAGAGGAATTCCTGACTGTTAGGCACTACTTTGATCAATACTAGGAAAGGTGATTTCCCTAAAAAAATAAGTATGTCTTCAGTTTTCTGGTATTTATAGGAATATTGTGTCATCAGTCTAATCTGGGAAATTGCAGTATTTCACAATGGGAGAGTAACATTCCCATCAGTGACTGCTTTTTCAGCTCTCAGTGACAAAGCAGATCACTGTCTTTCCTGTCAACTGTACAGAGACACCAAAGAAACATTCTGTGACTGTTCCCATAAATCACAGATAGATATAGGTGTAGATACAGATATATATTTCATTCCAGATCTTTGGTTGTTTGAATTGGCTGTGGTTGTTGGAGTTAATTTATAAGCATGGTTGTATTTTTGAACTTCACATAAATTATTTACTCTACTCCATTCTACAAAACAAGCGTTTCTTCTGTATTGTGAATTTTATTCACTTAGGGTTGTTTATCTGTCTTTCGTACTGGCAACAGATTAACCACAGTCAGTTCTAGCACTTAGTTACTGTGGTACAGCATAAATTGTATCATGAGCTCACTCATATTTATTAAGGGAAGAGACTTAAACGGGATCTGTCTGATATCTTTTAGTCTCTGAAGAAATATTTTTTTCAAAACTTGTGCTGTAATTAATCTGGAAACCTGAAGAAAAAAAAATTCAGATTACTTACAAAAGCTGTTTTCTGGTTCTTAAGCTTCTCAACAAAATGAAGGAAAACACACCCCTGTTTATAAATATCACCTTACGGCAATTTTTAAATGTCACTGTAACACCATTTATTTTTGCAATAAAGTCCCATTTGTTGCATTAGAATAAAAACTTATAAACACATACTCTAAATAGGAGAAAATTCTGAGCTGCAGAGCATTGACTTAGGCTTGAAAACACTGTTTACTGTTGCCTAATGAATGCTTGCTTCTCCTAACGTTTTTGAAAGTACAAACCAAGGAAGGTTAGGTTACAGAAATGCCTCATCAACAGTATAAAAAGACATGTTACAACATTTCTGATCTAGGGAATCCCCTTAGTAGGTAAGCACCGTATGATTTGGGAAAGTAATTAAATACCTCTAACGTGCTTAATCACCAAAAAAAAGTTAAAAGAGTTTTACTTTAAGAGTTACTTTAAGAGTTACTTTTAAATTATTCAGTGATATAGTTTCTGGTCTCAGGTGTGTTACTGGACACACCTCTACGACTTGTGAATTTCAGACAAGCTAATCATCCACATTGGGAAATTTGGCCATCCATTTAGAAATGATTAATTCAAAATAGAAATGCTGAAATCTACAAACACTATTCAAAATTCTTGGCTCCTAGATGCGAATTGAAATCTGCTTACCTCAACTGCCAAGAGGTAATTGCATACTGCAAACTGTGTACTTACCTAGTTGTGGAAGGTTTGTTTTTCTCACACCCTACATTTTGTGTGGGTGCATTAGAACAAACACTGTGGTCAAAAAGATCTTTTTATGCAAGTGTCTTCAGAACAAGGTTTAAAAGTGCAAGTTTAAATCCTCATGTCTCTGCTACCTCTTTCAGCATAACTTGTTAAGTTACAGGCAATGGAGTGTTTGGGCCCCTTATAAGAGCTACTGATGTGTTTCCTATCTTTAAGAATAGTTTTCTATGCTTAAATGTGTCTTCCATTATGTTGCAGGAGGCCAAATGTGCATATATCATCATCATCATGGCTGTGTACTGGTGCACTGAAGTGATCCCACTGGCTGTTACCTCCCTCATGCCTGTGGTATTTTTCCCTCTGCTTGGAGTTCGGAGCTCTAAATCAGTAAGGAACTTGCTCAATCCAGATCTGATACAGGGATATCCATTGGTCTGATCCCCCATCAATATTTAGCAAACAAGTCTGATAGGAAAGTGCTCCAGTTTTGTGGTGCTGTTTTTGAACACGTTGAGCAGTGTTCAGGGTTCCTGTATGGGAAGGTGCTGAACTAAATACACATTTGCCCAAAATGTTAAGGGTGTGGGGCCTGAGGTGGTAGAGGGAAAGGTCCATTTCTGGGCGTAGATACTGCTGGAGAGCATCCCACTAGTGCCAGCAGCTTGTGTGTTCATAACCCATTCCATGAGAGATCAGTGCTGACATATCCTCTGGGAGATGTCAAAATGCATGGGACAAACTTCTGTCAGGGTAGACAGCATGATGCCAGCAAGTACACTGTGTCCCCTCCAAAGCTCATTCTGGCTGTTTGTGCTAGTGCTTTAGTCCAAGGGCAAGAGGCTGTATTTAGGTACTGTAGCCCAGGTTCACTACTGGCCAAGAAGCTGGTAAGGGCGGGTGTGGTTGCTAAAGGTGCTGAGAAATCCGTTTTGGAGCTCAGCATTTCTAGTACCTACACAATACTTTGAGCCCCTAACAATGTTTTAGGAAACTGCTGTCATTTTGTACTTCATTAACTCCTGATGATCCAAAAAGAAGGTTCGTGATGCACAAAGAGCCCCTGCACTAGACATTTCAGCACTTAATCAGTGGGATCAAGGATTCAGGAAATTGGAGGTAGCTCTGAGACTGCAACTGCCCCTTCTGCCAATGTTGGGATGGGGCCTGGTGCAGTAAATAGCTTTGAGAGGATGGAAGGCAAAATGTACTAGTGAAGCTAGCAAGAGGCAACATTTGGGCCCCTGACCTACCTTCTCTGTCTTTCAGGTATGCTTGCAGTACCTAAATGACACAAACATGCTTTTCCTTGGAGGGCTGATTGTTGCAATCTCTGTTGAACAGTGGAATCTTCACAAAAGGATTGCGCTGAGGGTCCTGCTGATTCTTGGGGTGAAACCTGCACTGTAAGAGTATTACATTACTTATTCCTTGCCTGTGTCAATTTAGCAGAGGCCTAGGGATGATGTTTAACAGTCAGCAGAGAAGGGAATCTTCAAGAACCTCTTTAGCTGCAGTTGTACAGAGTTTCCAGAGGTGAAGTCTGGCAGCAGGAACAATTTATTTGTCCTTTAGCCAAAAACAGCATCTGGCTAAATTCTAGGTGCTTGCCATTGGGGACAAAATGATGACAGACTTAATCATGCGCAGACTAAGGAACTAAATGGCTTTCTGGGATTCCTTCAGTGAAGGTGGCAGAACTGTCCTAGAAGGGAATCTGGCCCTGCTTTGTATTACTGGACGTTACACACATTCCTGTCTGGGCTCTGCTCTCTAAATTACAGTGACTACAAAGCCTAGCAGCGTCTGTTTTCTTTCCTTCTTTCTCCTCTGCCTGTTTCTCTCTTTTCAGCCTCATGCTGGGATTTATGATAGTCACTGCCTTCCTCTCCATGTGGATAAGTAACACAGCCACCACTGCTATGATGGTTCCCATTGTCCAGGCTGTCCTGGATCAAATGGACAACACAGAGTATGATGTGACTGTGATGGAACAAGCAACTGGGCAAACAAATACAGTGATTGAGCTGGAGGAAAAGAATGCATCAGATCCCACTTCAGTGCATGGTAAGGGCCTACTCAGCAGTGAGTTGATTCTGCTGAACTTGCTATGCTCAGAGCTCCCTGGGCTACAAGGAGTTCTACTACTGTACCTTTTCCGAGGAAATAAGACGGTAACCTGACTGAAAATCCCTAAATGCATGACATTTAGGTTTTACAAAATGGCTTCCAATTTTGGTGGCTGCCATTTTGTTATGCTTAGTGCTAGATCCCATGCAGATTGTTATAGTCTTTCCTTCAAGCTGGGGTCATCCTCCCATAGTTTCCCTAGACTTAACTGCCTGCTCAGGGAAGTGAAAAGCATATCCTGTGGGAAATATCATCCAACCACCCAGCATCCCACTTTCTAAATCTTGTGATTATCAGTGGGGATTCAGCTTCTAAGCCATGTGGGAATGATCGAAAAATTTTGTGCAAATGCAACCTATTTTGGTTCTGGGGTAATAAATATCTCTTTATTGACCGGATTGTATGTGGAGGTGGGGAGAAGAAAGAGGAATACTTTAAAAGCTGCATGGAAAAGAGGAGCTGGTGTCATTTGACTCACAGTAGACAAATTACTCTTTGGAACACTTTAAAGTGTGATCTTACCCTGATGCTTGACTCTACAAGGTCCTTCTGTCCTTCTGCTGTGGTTCTGCAGTAGGTTTCACTTGATTTGAACCTTGCGCACAAACTCAGTCCCTCTGATGTCACTGCTCTGCTGTGCTGTTACAGAGGGTTATATCATTAAATACCGTTAAATATCAGATCTCTGGTGCCTTTCTCTTTCAGAGGAGGAAGGATAGTCTTGGGGATTTTCATGGAGATGTGATTTCACTGAATTAGCAAGTTGATCTGCCACGATTCTCTGTGTGACTGTGTGCAAGAACGAGTGCAAATGTTGGTAGTGCACACTGTGTCCCACATTTCAAGCCTTCTGCCTGGGACACACCATGCCCATTTTCTGGCTCGCATGTCCATGGAAGACACGGTGTAGAAGAAGGGTGTTTACATGTGCCAGACATTGCTCTGTTATGAGATTGACTCATAACTGCTGTATTTGTTTGGATCTTGGAGGCATAATTTAGATACAACCATGATCTCTGCTTTTTGGTTGCTTCATTTCTTACCTCACTTGTGAAGGGAGAATGCACTATGATTGTGCAAAGCTCAGACACCGTGTTTATGTAAGATGTGCAAGCCCACAAGAATGCACTTGGTCACAGAGTGCTTTGTAAGGTTGCTCATTTCTAGCTTCCAAACAGTTGTATTAAAGGTAAGTTTTCATCTTTGCAAATGCTCTTTTTAATGTTAATTCTTGACTCCCAAAACCAGACTTCTGCTCTAAGACAAGTCATAATTTTGCTGGTTTTCTGTCCACTTAGAAGGACCTGCTTGGCTTTGCTGACTAATTTATTTTGACATGTAGTGAAGGTAATAAATATGTGCAAAAAATACCCTTTGGTATTGTTGAGCTGGTTGTAATTGCCATAAATTCATTGTACTGCTCCATTAATCCAGTCAGACTTCAAGATTAGACTGTTAACCTCAGAGAACAATGGACACAGCAGCAAAATTTCACGGTTGATGTAAACTGACGTAACATATTGATCTTAACAGTTATGCCAGGCAAGAATTTGGTTTTGGGTGGGGCTTTTTCTGCCCATATTCACAGATGTTAAAGCTAGTTGGGTTCTTACTGTGGTATTGGAATGGTTCCAGTGACTACAGTATCTGGCTGGTGGTAAGCCTCTCTGTGAAACAGGAAATTACTGCTGAGAAACTGTGGCACCAACATGGACAACAGCATCCTTGGATCATGTAGACCCAGATTGTCAGCCTCTCTCTTCAGTTCCTCATGAACATGAGTCCAAAGTATTTAGGGACATACCTGTGTTTTTTTGAATTAAAATAAATGGCATACACAAACTGGAAGCACTGAGCCTGCAGACCCTGTCCTGAATTCTCTGCCTCCCTAACTTTACCTGAGGCAAGTCGTGTTCTTTGTGTCTAGTCATAAGCAATGGACAAGTCCCTGATGACCCCAGATCTTCTGAGGAAAAGAAAATGAGGAAGCGTATATTTAAGGGAATGACACTTTGTGTATGCTATGCTGCCAGCATTGGAGGAACTGCAACACTCACTGGAACAGGACCAAACATGGTATTGAAAGGCCAGATGAATCAGTAAGTCATTCTTGCCATTTCTTTTACTTACTATCTTGCTGTTTCTGTGACCAACTGACTAGTCTTAGATGACAGTTTCAGCTGCAAACTATAAGCAATAACCAGTTGATGAACTGAGAGTGAGGAATGTGTATGAAGTGATAGGCCTCATTTTTCTGCTTCAGCCTTTTTTAGGCAGCTATGTGCTGGTATTATAGGTCTCCTGAGAAACTTGGAAATACTTGCTGGTAATCAGCAGAGGAATGAATGGTGAGGAAGAAAGAACGTTCTGTCTTGGGATAAATGAGCAGGCATGTTGGAAGTGAAAGGTACCTAGAATGTGTGGGAGATCTTTCAGCAGCGCTTGTCTTACTGAGACCTAAAATAACAACATGAGCTCCTATATGCATTAAAGTAAAATAGAGTAAAATGATCTTTGGGAAAACCAAAGATCATTTAAGTTCTGCTCTGAAATCCAGGCTGCCTTCCTATTGACTTCAGTTAGGCTATGGATGTTGCCTRTGATTACTTCTAATGGTTGTCCTAGATTTACATGTATAATTGTCACTAGCACATATTAAAGGGAGAGTAGATTACTAAATGTTTTGACATTAATACAGAAAGCATTTATCTTTTCTTTTCAGGTTATACCCCAACAGTAATGATATTGTGAATTTTGCTTCCTGGTTTGGGTTTGCATTTCCAAACATGATTCTGATGTTGGTACTAGCTTGGCTTTGGCTACAGTGTTCCTTCATGGGGGTCAAGTGAGTATTTACATGATATTGTGTAAACCCCTCAGCTAATGCAAATCAGCTTGCTGAGAGATCTGGATAAAACAAATGCACTGACAAGTTATTAATTTTGTAGCAGAGAGCAGTTCCATTCCACAGCAACTTTTGAGGTCTGGAAACCTTTTGTGTTCATGGGAGTTGCACTAAGGCAAAAGCTTTATACATTACAAATATGTTAATGACAAAAAGAGGGCCAAGGAGAATCTCCCTCCCTTATTGGATGCTGGGGGGAACATTGCCACCAAGGATGAGGAAAAAGCTGAGGTGCTTAACGCCTTCTTTGCCTCAGTCTTTAATATTCAGACCAGTGATCCTCAGAGTATTCACCCCCCTGAGCTGGAAGATGGGGATGGGGGGCAGAGTAAACCCCCCATAATCGAAGAGGAAGAGGTTAATGACCTGCTACGCCAGCTGGACATACACAAGTCTATGGGGCCGGATGCGATCCATCCGAGAGTACTGAGGGAGCTGGCAGAGGAGCTTGCCAAGCCACTGTCCATCATTTATCAGCGGTCCTGGTTAACGGGGGAGGTCCCGGATGACTGGAGGCTTGCCAAYGTGWYGCCCATCTACAAGAAGGGCCGGAAGGAGGATCCGGGGAACTACAGGCCTGTCAGCCTGACCTCGGTGCCGGGGAAGAT